>APFE031273047.1:82978-100835 GCA_000404065.3 Pinus taeda | reverse complement strand
TCATAATTTCTTCCAATGCATTACAAGATATGGTTGGATTCATTTCTTGATGCTCGATGTGATCTTTTCCTTCTTGAACATTTTTCTTCTTGATATGTCCTTCTATCTTGATAATTTGAGGAGAGGTAATTCTGTCCAATGCATTACAAGATATGGTCGGATTCGTTTCTTCTTTCTCGATGTGATCTTTCACTTCTTGAATCTTTTTCTTCTTAATATGTCCTTCTATCTTGTGAGTTTGAGGAGTGGTAATTCTTGCCAATGCTTTACAAGATATGGTTAGATTCATTTCTTCTTTATCTGGGGTTGATTCCTAGTGTATATCCTCTTCTTTTGATGTTTCTTGATCCTTTTCTTCCTCCTCTTCATAATCTATGTAAAATAATTTCTTCTCAGCACACTTATGACCATTAGTGTATTTGAAATCACAATTGTAACAAATCCATTTTTCTCTTTTTTCTTCCAATTGTTGTCGTGTAAACCTTGTAGGTTGTGGAAGGCTAGGAGAAAAAAAACTTCCATAATTATAGTCGTGAGTGGTGGGATTCCTTGTTTCCATAATTTTGCTTTCAATTTTTCTTGCCAACTTGAATGCCCTCTCCAACGAATTAGGTTCCCAAAGACAAACCTCATGTTGAATGTTATCCTTTAAAGCCCCTATGAAGACATCAATCCTTTGCTTCTCTGGAATATCATTTACCCTTATATTAAATTTTTGAAAGTCCTCAATGTGCTTTGCCATTGAACCCTTTTGTTTGAGATTTATCAATTGGCTAAAGAAGGTGTTACACTTTGTATCCTCATAATGTGCTATCATTTCTTCCGTGAAAATTGACCAAGTGACAAGTGCTTTACGAGAACAAAGCCCCTTATACCATAAAAATTGATTTGGCTCTAAACATAAATATGCAATATATACCTTTTGTAACACTTGAACCTCATGTAGATCAAAATATTGCTCCATCTGTAGTATCCAATTTACGAGATCCTTTCCATAAAACTTCCTCATATCGCCTTTTCTTGATTTTAGGAGCTTGATCTTGAAACGATTGTAACTCGGTAATTTCAAATCTCCAAGTTCTGAAACTATGTACTGCAATAGTCCTTTGAGTCCTCTTTCTAATCCCACAAGTCTAATCATAATTTGATTCTCCAAGAAAGAGTTAATCCCAATCTTGTAAGATTGCCTGATTATATAATGTTTCAGTAAAGCGAATTTGTACGACATGCCATGTGTCACTGTTTCGACTTCGGATCTGAAAACTATACACATAACACCACAGTTTGTCCTCTTTCTGTAACTTCTTACAAAATTTCAATTTGTTTCTCAGAGAGAAAGTTATGACACGTTTCCTAAGGTCACTTTTTTAGAATGTAATTCAGGAGTCTGCAAAAACCCTAACTTCCTCAGATCATATCTCCGAAAATATAGCGAGGAAAGATCTGTAATTCAGACTTGAGCTTCACCAAGGTTTCAGCTCAAATGGGTTTTAATTCAGAGTCTGAACCACTGTAGAAAAATATGATAATAAAATTTCCACAATGACCTATTTGAGACGAAATTCTGGAGCTTGCAAAAACCCTAACTTCCTCAGATCATATCTCCGAAAATATAGTGAGACAAGATCTGAAATTTGGATCTAAGGTTTAGATCGAAATATTCTCAAATGGGTTTGTGTTTTGGCTTCTGAAACTTCGTAGTGAAAAAGTTATAGCAAAAATTCCACAATGATCTGTTTGGAGCAGCAGAACCCTAGAATCCAAAGCTCTGATACCAAATGTTATGAGCTCACCAAAAGATAGAAAATATAGATAAATGCCTTAGAAACAAGCCTCTCCGAGGGGGAAACCTCCTTTACATTACACAAATGAACAATTCTTAGATGATACAAATATCAAGACCTCCTTTATATATATAGGAGTCTAAGGGGTCATAATATAATCAGAGCCGACATAACAATAATAATGTAAGGGCACAATAATAACAATAGTGGGTTTCTATGGGGCACAATAATAACAATAGTGGGCTTCTATGGGGCACAATAACAACAATATGGGGACTACATGGGCACAACAATATAATAAGGGGGTTATACTAATAAAAATAAGGGGTTACACTAGTAGTATGGGGACCTAACATTGTTACATGAAGGGCCAAGTTTCGAATCTCATGAAGACATATGCCAAATGTTGGACATGTTCCTTGGAGAGGAGGAATTTATTGAATATGGTTTTATGCTTGTGGAAGAGTGTTTGGATCCTTCCCCAAATCATCAAGATCAAATGATTGATGCATACCTTAAGCATAGTGCCAAAGGAGATACTCAGGAATTGGAAAGCATGTCCTCTAAGGATGATGAAGAAGATCTCAACCCCAAGAGCCTTCACACAATGCAAGAATGGATGATGGAACATGAAGATTATTGCAACAAACTGATGGCCACATATAAATCCCAATATATTTTCTCCCACTATTGTGAGAAATTAGAAAGGCTCCATAACATGAAGTGTGAATATAAAAAGAGTCCTACCAATATCCTTCTTCTTGAGGCATTTTATCAAAATCATGTAGTAAATACCTTGGATATCATTCTTCGGGAATGGATGAAGGAGGAAAATTCATCCCCGTATAAGGAAGAGAATCAATGGCATCCTAAAAGACACCAAATATATAGTGAAGAAATGGAGGATTTTGAGGAAGATCATGATAGTCAAATAAACGAAGAATCTATGAGTGAATTTTGGGCTGTTGATTGGGGAATTGGGTATGAATATAGAAAAACACTCCATAGCTTGTAAAATCCATAACAATGAGCTCAAGGAAGAGGAAAATTCTTTGCCCCTTCTGAATAACAATGTTGGCCCTTATGAATCCCTTCGTAGTGATTGGAAAGGTCTCTTATTTATGTTCTAGGATGATTCAATCGAAGACTAGGCTTCCACAATTGTGGGAAATTAAGATGACTCTAATATAGAAAAATTTGAGGAATATGCTTCCTTAGGCCATTCCACCATCCTGATACCCTAAAAACACACTGGTGCAGTGGAGAGCTGGCAGATTGCCTGTGGTTGTTGTTTCTTGAACCTGACATTTCTTTAAACGTGAGATCGGCTTGGCAATCCTTCGGATCCCGTTTTTGCTCTGTTTTTGGTCTAAGATGATCATAAGCTAACGAGGAGCCCTGGATTGTAAGTTTGTGAGTATCAGATCAGATCAGATTGGATCCCTTCTTTCGTGCCAGTTCTATTTTTTGCAGAGTTGAGTGGGAATTTGTTTTTAGATTACCTACCTTGAATCTTGTTCACTCCAGAGATCGCATGTTTGGTGGCCGAGATCACATGTCAGATCCAGGAGGATGAGACTGCTGTGTTGATGTTGGATGTGCTCAAGATTGATTGGTGGAATTTGATAAGTATTGAGTGCAGGCCAAGACTGGTCAACTCATGGTAGAATGTGGAAACTAAGGTTTTGGACGATGTTATCAATAGGTTGCTCGAGGTGACAGCCTCGAAGCTTGACAAGCAGGTTCAATTATTAGGGACAGAGGTTCGCCAACTTTACATTGCCTCTAAGGACATTTTCATGAAACAACCCATCTTGTTGAAATTAGAGGCCCCCGCCAAGCTCTAGGTGACTATAGCGCTAGCCTAGGACTAGGAGTTGCTACTCTTACACCTTAGATTCATTGACTATACCGAAGCAAAGGTCGAGAAGACATGGGGGTGTAGAGCCTAAAGCTGTCGGTATATGATTTGAGGTCGAGAAGGCACATGGGTGTAGAGCCTGAAGCTGTCGATATATGATTCGAGGTCGAGACTGAGATCGCTTGATCGCTCCAAAGGTTTCTTGTTTATGTTTTGATTTTAGATCACATTGTTGTGGTTGTTTTATGAGGCTAAGATTTTGGGTGTTTTTTTTTGGTGGTGCTTTGACGAGGCCAAGTTCACTCCAATAATCTTGAAGGTTTCCTTAGACATTTGTCCCTTTAGTACATTTATTTATTTATTTTGAGATTGAGATTGTTAGTGTTGGTGTAGTTTCATTGTTGGATAGATTGATTGTTGGAGATTGATGATCTTAAGGTCAATCCATAGATCGATCCTATCACAATGAATAATCGCATGGTAGAAGTGTATCTGAATGAGAGAAATAAGATCAATTGGTTGAATTACAAAAATTGGAAATTCAAATTGCACACACTGCTTGAGGGTTCAAGTGTGTGGGAAATTCCAAATGGGGACGAAGTGAAGCTGACTATAGCTGCTCAAGATTGGGAGAAGAGGGATAACAAAGCGAAGGTGCTTTTGAAAATGTCGGTGAAAGATAGCATCATCCCTCACATCAGAGAGTGTAAATATGCCAATGATATTTGGGTGACTCTCAAGGATCTGTATGATATAAATAATACAAATCACCTATTGTTCATGAAGAGTAAGATTCTCTCTATCATAATGGAGGAGAATGAATCTGTTGTTGCATTCATCTCTCGGATCAAAGAGCTCAAAGATGAGTTGGGTGACACAGGAGAGAAAGTGTCCAACAATGATCTTTTCATGATTACCTTAAATGGTGATCTGAATGGGAAATTTGGTGTTTGATGTACTAAATTCTAATTCAAAATAGTAAACAAAGTTCTTGAGGATTATGATCTAAATTGCAAGTTTTACATGAGTTTTTTTTATTATGTGTTTTTATGTAAAATTCATGAGAAAATTAGCATAAGTGAAACACTAAACAACATTATAACAGTAATACACTTAGAAATTGATAAAGGATTTCATCCCTGTTAAGATACATGTCCTTGGTCTAACCTCCAATCGCTTGATCCATTCTCATTATGCTCAAAAATACTTTAGTGATAAAGAGTACATAAAGTACGCTGACTGAAAGAGTGGCTAGTTTCCCCTTGAAGGAAACATGCTTCTGCAAAGAACTCTCACTCTAAAGACATGAAAACCTACATTTAGTGATGAAATAATCAGCAAGAAAGGGGTTCTCAAATCAAGACCCCATACTCCATCTAACAATGAGCATAACAAGCACAACAATCCACTTGAAGTACTAAAATAGAGATTTCTTCAAAGACAATGAAAAAAGAGAAATATTGATCTAGATTTAAACCGGAACACAAAAAATTATAGATATAACCATCAATAAAAAGATGCAGTAGAAATAATACTTCATTTAATTAATATCAAATACAAAAGTATGCTTACAAACAGAATGGAAATAAGACTAGATCAGGCGATGGTAGCTTATCTCTGAGAAGAGATGTGGTAGCTACATGCCTCTGAACTGTGTTACAATCAGGCTCAAAGGCCTATTTATTGTTGAGAAAAAATGGAAAACCCTAAAAATATAAAAACCTAACCCTAGGAGATGAAGCGCCAAACTATGGGCCCCATTTGTGCAAAGTGGTACATCAACTTCCCAAAGCCATAACTTTTGGCATACAATCTCTGTTTGATGCGCACAATACCTCGTTAGAAATATCTATCTGAGGACTACAACTTTGGGTGACCAACATCTGTCTAGAACCCATGTTGGTTCCAGTTTTCCAAAAAAGCATTGTTTAGGGCCTCAAAACGGGTCCGGAAGTTCAGGACTCGAAAAAACTGCCAAAAATAGTAAATTGTGCTACAAATAAGGAAACTGAAAACCGAAAGAAACAATGGTGGGGGTCCAAGTGGAATAGGTGGGTGGCCACCAATATCCACTTGGATCAATCTTCACCCCGGAAGAAGCAATGGTCCCCATTGCGTTGAGTTCCTCCATGAGATGAGGAAACTTTTGCTGAACTTGGTCCCTAGTGAGCCACTTGCCCTAGTGAAGGAGTTGGCCTGCTTTGACAACTCGATATAGTTGGATCCTTTTCTGTCAGGTGTTCTTGATCTATGTCTCCATGATCTGATCATTTGTGGCTTGTTCCATGCAATCTGGATTTAACTCTGCAGGTGTGAGTTTCTTTGCAATGTCTGATGTGTTTAATAATGGTGGGAAGTATGATCGAAGGTGATCCACATTGAGCATTGGGTACAGGCTAAGGAATGGGGGAATGCTGAGCATAACTTCATTATCTCCCACAGCCTTGGTAATGGTGTAAGGACCAGATCAGAGTGGTTTGAGTTTCTGATAGGCTCTAGTTAGGCGTTCCTTTTGCAAATGAAACCAAACTTTGTCTCCCACCTGAAACCTGTGTGGCAGTAAATATTGATCATGTCGCTACTTGTACTTGGCATTTGATTTCTCTAGAACATCTTGGACCTATTGGTAGATATGTTGGATGTTCTCAATGAAGTTTCTTTCCTTACCAGTTTCAGACTGGACATTAGCTGAATCTACCTGAGTAGCTGCAAATGGCATGGCCACATTAGTGGGACATAGTGGCTGGAATCCCAAGCCCACTTGAAAATGGTTGTGGCCAGTCGAGTTGAGGAGATCCGAGTTATAGCTATGCTGGACATAGGGGAGGCTCGCATCCCATGTGCATGGATACTTTGAGTTGTACATGTGTAGAAGGTGTACGATCATTGTGTTGATGACCTTTATCTGGCCGTCAGTTTGGGGATGAAAAGCTATGGACTTAGTGAGCTTGGTGTCCCAACATCGACCAGAGACTGGACCAAAATGTACTAAGGAACCTGTTATCCTGATCTGAGATGATAGACTTCGGGATCCCAAAGTGTACCCACACTCGTTCAAAGAAGAGTTTAGCAGTTGCTTCTGCTGTGATATTTTTCTTGCAGGCCACCATAATGGCCATCTTTGAGAATCTATCGATGACCACGAAAACACAGTCGTTGCCATGCTCAGTAGAAGGAAGGCCTGACATGTAATCCATGGAGATGGATTCCCAAGGACAACTAGTGGTAATCAATGGAGTATAGAGGCCTTGCTTCTTGATGGTCGGTTTGGCAATGACACAAGCAATTAAGGATCTGATGTAATTCCTGAAATGTTGTCGAAGATTCAACTAATAGAAATACTTTTGCAGTACTTCCACCATTTTCTTGACCCCAAAACGTCGAGCGGCTTGATTGTAGTGTGCTTCCAAAATCATCTTGGCATGCTCATTTGAAGGAACACAAAGGTGTCCTAAGTGGCATAATAGGGCATCTTGGAGGTGAAAATCTGGAACTTGCTGACCCTCCAAGAGCGTCTGGTATGCGTAGCCGAATTCTAGGTCGCTTTTGTAGAGAAGTGGCCAATCACAAGTCTCGTGCCCACAATAGTTGAGCATGGTGGTTAATGCCATGATCGGTGGTCAACTGAGGCTATCTGCAACATTATTGGTGTTTCCCTTATCATACTTCATTTTCAAATGGAACTGTTGCAGGTATGTGGACCACTTTTGATGGCAATCATTTTGCAACTTCCCTTGCATCTGTATGAACTGCAGGGGCGTGTGCTCTGTGTGGATGAACGTTTCCTTCCCCAAAATGTAATTCTTCAATCATTGGTAGGCTTGCACAATGGAATACATCTCTTTGTCATAAGTGGGATACTTCCGGACTGTGTCTGAAAGTGTCTCACTATGATATGCCACTGGATGCCCCTATTGAGTAAGGACTGCCCCAATAGCATAGTCAGAGGCATATGTCTCGATCTCAAATTGTTGCAAGTTTGGTAATGGGAGCACTAGTACAGAGCAGAGGAAATTTTTCAACTCTATGAAAGCCTTTCGTTCATATTTAGACCAAAAGAATTTTTCTTTTTCTCCTCCCTTGGTGACTTGACTCAACGACCAAGTGATATGTGAGAACCCCGACACGAACCTGTGGTAGAAATTGGAAAGACCTAGAAAGGTGCAGAGCTCTATCAGAGTGGTTGGAGCTATCTAGTATTGAATTAATTGGATCTTGGCTAGATCCACATGCACCTCCTATTCATCAATAATGTATCCCAAATACTGAACCTGGGTCATACCAAAAGTTCATTTCTCCAAATTTTCACATAGCTTGTGTTGCCGCAGTCTTTGGAGAACCTGTCGGATGTGGTGGAGGTGCTTTTCCCAACTTTGGTTGAAGATGAGAATGTCATCCAAGTATACCACTATAAATGAGTTGGTGAATTGCTACAAGATGTCATCCATCAGCCTCATGAAGTTTGTAGGAGCATTCGTCAACATGAAAGGTATAACCAACCATTTGAAAAGGCCCTCCTTGGCTTTGAAGGTAGTCTTCCACAATCAGAGGGTTCGATTGTTACTTGGTGATATCCTCATTTCAAGTCAGTCTTGCTGAAATATTTCCCCACCTTCACTTGGTCTAGAAGGTCATCAATCTGCGGGATTAGGTACCTATTCTAGACAATGATCTTTTTCAGTGCCCGATAGTCAATACAGAGTCTCCAAGTCCCATCCTTCTTCTGTACCAACATGATCGGGCTCCCATAGGGTGATGAACTTGAGAAAATGTGAACTTTCTACAAGAGCTCCTGAATTTGCCTCTTGATTTCATCGTTCTCCAGAATGGAGCACTGATAGATTGGTCCATTGGGAAGTGGCACACCTGGGGTTAGATTGATGGAGTGTTTGACCTGACAGTGTAGAGGAACCCTTGTGGGGGAGGGGCCCTATCTAGAGGTCATGGCCACCGTATTCTTCTTTCCCTGAGGGCATATCATCAGGAAAACAAATTTCCCAATTTTGGAAATGAGCTTACTGCATTGTTTTGCAGTAACCAGAGAGATGGCGGTAGGCAGTGCTACCTCTAGTATCCTGTACAACTTATTTCCCAAAGTGACAATAACAACACGAGGCCTTGACTCATACACATCATGTCACTTCCATAAGTATGGTTGGCCTAGTAATACATCAAAAATAGCAAGGGGAGCAAAGTCAAATATTACCTCATCCGTGAAGGGCTTGATGCTATATGGATGGCAACACGCGAAGATCCTGTCCATGGTGAAGCCACCCGCTGGTGTATGGTTGTGGATGTGTTGTGGTCGATAATCCCAACCACTTCATGACCTATACAAAAATAAGGTTCTTTTGGCTCTCGCTCTCAACAATGAACTGTAGTGGGGAACCCTTTACCCACATCTAGGAGTGGAAGAGGCGTTCCTCCTCCTCTAGATATTTGGGTCCCTCCTTTTGGATCTTCATGGTGGTAACAATGGCGTTGGGCTGCGCATTGATAATCTTCTTCCCTTTTTCATTCCCTTTGTTAGGCTCTAACTTATATTCAGAACATGCATCTAATTCTGAAGCCTTTAGCTCAGCCACTAGTGACTACTTGGACCGACACTCACTTCTGTTGTGAGTGGAGCTCTTATGGAACTCACACCACTTTCCCATGTCCTTCTTCGGCTTCGTGGTGTTTTGATTTTCTTGTGGCTTTGGTGGTTTGTCTTGGGCCACCCCGCCTTGGCTTTGTCCTTTTTTCTGCGGTTTGGGGGAACCTTTCCCTTGCTTCGTATTGACAGATCCAAAGTCTTGCTTCTTTTGTTTAAACTTTTGCTCGATCTTGACGACATATCGATATGTCATGCCGAGCGAGGAGATGTCTAGGAACTCCATCTCATCCTGGTTGTACCTGTGTAGGTAGCCTTGGTACTTGAGAACCAAATGATTCTTAGAATCCTTGATACCCAACTTCGTGCAAAGGGTATGAAAAACATTTGTAAACTTTGGTACATCTTGCTCCCTTCCCTATCGTAGTGTTGTTGGCCACTTTATGTATTTATCCTCATAGCTCCCAACAGGGTAGTACTTCTCCTTGATGACAACCCGAAACAAGTTCCAAGTGGGTGCAGCTAAAAATAGTGATTTTGTACTTTCATCCTTCTGCTCACAGTAGGTTTCCCACTAGTCCTTGACATGGGGGGCTGCTTTGAGAAGTGAAAAAGTGATCTTTTCCCGGCTGAAAAAAAACATGAATGGAAAAATATCCTTCTAGCAGATTTAACCATTTATCTATAGCATATGCATCTATCTGACCCTCAGATAAGGAATTTCAAAGTTAACTTATACCTTAAAGGGTGTGGCACTTCCAGAGTAGCTACTGGAAGTAGATGCGTCGCCCTTGGGTAGCTACTAAAGGATATGGGCAAAGTTGTCCATCATCGCATTCA
Source organism: Pinus taeda (assembly GCA_000404065.3). Classification (NCBI taxonomy): domain Eukaryota; kingdom Viridiplantae; phylum Streptophyta; class Pinopsida; order Pinales; family Pinaceae; genus Pinus; species Pinus taeda. The sequence continues at coordinate 90,757 of APFE031273047.1, read as the reverse complement.
TTTGTCTCTCGAGGGCTTCATCGAGCAATATTTTGATATGATATCTTGCCCCCTCATCTCTATTTTTATATACCATGGGAGGCCATCGGGATTTGTGAGGCTGGTCTTGCAAAGGTTCGACCAGTTCAAGCCCTAACCCTTTATATCCTGACCTCGTTGCGGACATGTACAAAAAAACAAAGAAAGAATAGACCATTCTGATAAAACTAATCCAGATTTAAACAGGATCACAAAAAATTACAGATATAATCATAAATACAAAGATGCAGTAGAAATAACAATTCATTTAATTAATATCAAACACTGAAATATGCTTACAAACAGAATGGAAATAAGACTAGCTCGGGCGATGGTAGCTTATCTCTGGGAAGAGATGTGGTGGCTACATGCCTCTGAACTATGTTACAGTGAGGCTCAAAGGCCTATTTATTGTTGATAAATAATGAAAAATCCTAAACATCAGAAAACCTAACCCTAGGAGATGAAGCGCTAAACTATGTGCCCCGTTTGGGTAAATTGGTACATCAACTTGCCGAGGTCGTAACTTTGGCATATGATCTCCATTTGATGCGCACAATACCTCGTTAGAAATATCTATTTGAGGAATACAACTTTAGTGTGACCAACATCAATCCATGACCAATGTTGGTCGCAGTTTTCCCAAAAAATGTCGTTTAGGGCCTCAAAACGGCTTTGGATGTTCAAAACCCGAAAAACTGCCAAAAATAGTAAATTGTGCTACAAATAAGGAAACTGAAAAACTAAAAGAAACAATTGTGGGGGTCCGTGTGGAATAGGAAGGCAGCAACCAATATCCACCTAGATTAATCCTCCCCCCTTAGGAAGCAATGGTCCCCATTGCATTGAGTTCCTCCATGAGATGAGGAAACTTCTACTAAACATGGTCCCTAGTGAGCCACCTGCCCTAGTGAAGGAGTTGGCCTACTTTGACAAATCGATATAGTTGGAAACTTTGTTTTTGGGTGTTCTTGATCTATGTTTCCATGATCCGATCAGTTGTGGCTCATTCCATTCAATCTAGATTTAATTCTGTAGGTGTGAGTTGTTCTGCAATGTCTGATATGTCTAGCAATGGTTGGAAGTATGGTTGAAGGTGGTCCACATTGAACACTGGGTTCAGGCCAAGGAATGGGGGAATGCTAAGGTCAAATTAACTATATCCCACAATCTTGGTAATGGTGTAAGGACCATATAAGAGTGGTCTAAGTTTTTGATAGGCTCCAGTCAGGTGTTCCTTTTGCAAATGCAACCAAACTTTGTTGCCCACCTGAAACTTGTATCGCAGTTGATGTTGATCATGTCGCTGCTTGTACTTGTCATTTGATTTTTCCAGAATTTCGTATATCTACTGGTGGATATGTTGGATGTGCTCAATGAATTTGTTTTCCTTATTAGTTTTAGACTAGACATGAGCCAAATATGCTTGAGTAGCTATAAATGGCATGGCCACATCAATGGGACATAGTGGCTAGAATCCCAAGCCCACTTGAAAAGGGTTGTGGCTAGTCGAGCTGTGGAGAGCCTGGTTATAGTTGTGCTGGACATAAGGGAGGCTCTCATCCCATATGCGTGGATGCTTTGAGTTGTACATGCGCAAAATGTGTACGATCATCCTGTTGATGACCTCTGTTTGTCCACTAACTTGGGGATGGAAAGTTGTGGACTTAGTGAGCTTGGTGTCCAACATCGACCAAAGATTGGAAAAAAATGTACTGAGGAACCTTGTCTCCCGATCTGAAATGATATACTATGGGATCCCAAAGTGTACCCACACTCATTCAAAGAAGAGTTTAGTAATGGCTTCCATTGTGATATTCTTCTTGCAGGCTGCCATAATGGCCATCTTCGAGAATCTATTGACGACCACAAAAATACAGTCATTGGCATGCTTAGTAAAAGGAAGGCCCAACATGTAATCCATGGAGATGGATTCCCAAGGTCGACTAGGGGTAGGCAAGAGAGTATATAGGCCTTTCTTCTTGATGGTTGGTTTGGCAATGGTGCAAGCAGTGTAGGATCTGATGTACTTCTCGATATCCTGTCGAAGATTTAGCCAATAGAAATACTTTTGTAGTACTGCCACCATTTTCTCAACCCCGAAATGCCCAACGGGCCGACTGTAGTGTGGTTTCCAAATCATCTTGCCATGCTCACTTGAAGGAACACGAAGGTGTCACAGGTGGCATAATATGGCATCCTGGAGGTGAGAATATGGAATTGGTTGACCCTTCAAGAGCGTCTGGTATGTGTGGTCGAATTTTGGGTCACTTTTATAAAGAAGTGGCCAATCAGAAATCTCATGCCCACAAGAGTTGAGCACGATGGTTAACGCCATGATCGGTCGTCAACTGAGGCAATCTGCAACGTTATTGGTGCTGCCCTTCTTATAATTGATATTCAAATGGAATTGTTGCAGGTATGTGGACTATTTCTGATGATGATGATAAAGTAACTTCCCTTGCGTCTGTATGAACTATAAGGGTCGGTGGTCTGTGTGGATGACCGTTTCCTTTGCCAAAATGTAATGCTTCCATTTTCAGTAGGCCTGCATAATGGAATACATCTCTTTGTCATAATTGGGATACTTCTGGACTATGTCTGAAAGTGTCTCACTATGATATGCAATTGGATGCCCGTGTTGAGTAGGGACTACCCCAATAGCATAATGAGAGGCATCTGTCTCAATCTCAAATGGCTATTGCAAGTCTGGTAATGTGAACACTGGTGCAGATCAGAGGTAATGTTTCAACTTTGTGAATGCCTTCTGTTGAGATTGAGAACAAAATAATTTTTCTTTTGCTCCTCCCTTAGTGACTTGACTCAAGGGCCAAGTGATATGAGAGAATCCCAACATGAACATGCAGTAGAAATTGACAAGACCCAGAAAGTTGCGGAGCTCTGTTAGAGTGGTTGGAGCTGGCCAATCCCAAATGACTTGGATCTTAGTTGGATCCACCTATGTTGGTGTTCGAGTGTGAATACCTATTCAACCCCTTTCCACATTTAATTTATCAATTCGGGTGCATACTTTGTTTCAAGGTAACGCGTAAAATATATGTAGGTAGCAATGACACAATCAATCACCAATCTTAGATTCAATAAGTGAGTTAACATGAGAACCACTGTGACAGTAATTAAGAATGAATTGCAAAATTATAAAAAGCATTCACTACAATTAATTAAAGGATTGTAACAACAATCGAAATAAACCAACAAAAATGAAATAACAACACACAGAAATAGCACAACACCTGAACAGAAGAGTGGGCCCAACTCTCTGATCAGGGTTGTGGTGGATTCTCAGCTTATAGAGAGAACAAACAAATAACTTGCATTAAATTAATTTAAATAGTCTTTTGTTACAATCTCAATCTCTTGCATGGCTAAGCCCGATTCACAACATTGAAACACTTCTTATACAATACGCGAAGAAAGTTGTCTCTCAATATGGCAACTAATGGCTATCATTATACAATCATTACAATGGCCAACTAGTTACCAAGAGAAAGACAAGAAAGGTCTGGAATAGGCCTAGAATCCGTTATGTTATTATAGCGCTTGCTGATATGATGTTGGAAGCTCGAAATCGCTCTTGTGTTTTTCACTCGTAACCTTTGACCACCGATCTGCAGAAATGGCAAGATTAGTAACTAGCATAGGAAAAATATCCATGACTATTACTTCATTAATTAAACATTCTGTGAAGGAAATTGAAGAGGATTTACCTTATGCATTTAGAACAATTAGTGAATATAAGTGATACAAAGGGGTGAGAGAGAGATAGTAAAAATGGAGGGAAAAATTATGTAGATTTGGCACCCAACATCTCCCCCCAACTAGTCTTTCTGGATGTCCTGATGTAGCTCATCATCTCTTCAGATCTGGGTTGGACTGACTGTGGTCAACATGCAGTTGAGCAAGGTCATATTCCTTAGCCATCTATGTCCCTAGAGGTTTATATCCTTCTGTCATAAGGACATCCTTTCACCAATAATTACTCACATTGTATGTTGCAGTGTAATGATCTGCTGGTAGCCAATGAGGGGAAACTAAAACCTCAACCCCATCCACCGAACCCCACAGATCTAAATGCATGCAACAAAACGTGGCACTCTTTCTAATTCTCATGCAAAATTGGGTGCCCCAAAAGGCTCCCAGTTTCTAATAGCTGATGACATCATAATCCATCTTCTTTGGAAACTGTTAACGACTTCATCCTGGAAAGTGACTATCTGTTTGACACAGAGGTCAGTACACCATCTCTGTGTTGCTAGCATCCATTCCTTAGATCCCTCAATCTGTAGAAAGGTGGAGTTCTTGTTATAAATAGTCACTAACGGACCATTCTCCCTCCTTATCATTAATGACTTTGTATCTTGATTCCCTTCAAAAGTATCACAAGCCTTCCTCCAATTAACCTGGTTAATGGTGTAGGAGGTGAAGGCTCTCAGGTGAAAATCTCCCACAAATGGAACCAGGTTAAATCTCTCATCATCAATCAAGAAATAACCATGCATGTAGAGCTCACACATCAAGTGTTGGTTCATGATATCATGGATTCTTATAATATGAAGGAATTGTATCAGGGCTTCAATCTCATGGATGATCTCCTTATAGATACTTTCCAGGCAAAAGAAAAAGAACTGCTCATGAAGGAACAAAGTGTAACTATGGGTACTAGGCTCACAGTCCTTTACCTACTGTGCTAGGGTACACATCTCTTCCTTATCTACCTTCAACACCTGTATCTGCCCTTCTAAATCCCTTATCTTTCTTTGTTGCTTCTCCTGCCTCTGATTTTATTTGTTCAACTACTCTACATACTCAGTGACAACCGCGGTGGCCTACTCTCGAACCCTCACTGTCTCCTTCTTTTGCTCATTCACGACAGATTTCCATCTTTGAATTTCAACCACTAGGAAGAATTATTGGGCCTCAAACAACTCTTCTATAAGACTAGTCTATGTAGCAGCAGAGGTTGTGGGAACATCTTTTGTTTGTAAAACTGCTGAGGAGACCTCGACCTTAGGCCTTACATCCTTCCATTTATATTTTGTTACCTTCTTTTTCAGCCGAGACACTTGCTTTATCAGTTTCTAAACCTCCATTTTTAACTCCATGGTCTCTCCGAACTGAATTTGATACCTCTCCTTGAGAGGTGGTCTCCTTCTCTCACATTGTTCTACCCATTCTTGTTTAAAATTTAATTCGTTCCCAAGACCCGCAACTAGTTTAGGAAGTGCTGAATTTCCTTTAGATGCATCGGTTGGTTCCTTCATCAACTCTTCCTTACTTGGTTTTTTGTCCTCGGGAGCACTTTCTTCCTCAACTTGTCTCAATTTGGGAACATCTATCACCTGCACAGTGCCTTCGTCAATCGCCCCTTTCTCCAATTCTACTATAAAAATTTCTTTCTTGACCTATTCTTTGGGAAGCCCTTGCTGGGAATCCACAAGTAGTGAGCCAACAATGGTTGCACCCTCCTTTAGGCTAACGTACTTCAATATGGGAGGAACAACAATTTCTTCTGTTGAATCGTGGGAGGAATGGACCTTCCTTGCTCCTCTTGACATTGTTTCCTGAAATGGAGAGTGGCGAATGTCCCCCACCTGGTCGATACCGGTCCTGCCTGCTACTTCTAATTTTTTTTCTCTTCACCTTCATTCCTCAATTGGGCCAAGCCCTCTTCATGTGGTGCCTCTTGTCATATGAACGATGCTAGTTCTTGTGGAACAACGTCAACCTCAGAATTTTCCTCTTCCATGTTTCCCTACCCTGACTGAATTGGTGGTGGTTCTTGCGTAGCAGCCCCACTCATTTAAACATCCGTGTTTGTTTAGGTAAGTGATATTGGTCCTGGTGTAACAAAATCACTTGCTAGCTCTTTGATCAAAACTTCTTCTCCTTGTGCTTCATTAATGAAATTTGATTCCTGCAAAACAGCATGAACTCCATCCATTGTCTCCATATCCCTTTCAATACGTTCCACAGGCAAGGTTGGTTCTTGTGTGACAACCTTTACTGTATCACCAACTGTCTCCTCCACTTCCATTTCTACAATAATAGGCTCCACAGACGGGGCTAGTTCTTGTGTGACAACCTCGACTGTGTCACCAACTGTTTCTTCCACTTCTAGTTCCATGTTTGTATTAATAGGTTCCACAATCGGGGCTGGTTCTTATGTGACATCCTCGACTGTGTCACCAACTATTTCATCCACTTCCACTTCCATGTCTGCAATAACAGGTTCCTCTTCTTCTTTCTCCATTTCCTCGGGCTCTTCTTCCTCTCTTGTTGTACCAGTGGAAGATTCTGGTTCATCCTCAGGCTCTTCTTCCTCTCCCATTATACCAATAGGAGATGTTGGTTCTTCCTCGGGCTCTTCTTCTTGACCTGTTGTACCAGCAAGAGATGTTGGTTCTTTCCCCTCCAATTCCTCTCTAACATCTATCACAGCTGCTACTTCCTCCTTTGTAATCTCAAGGAATTGTGCCCAAGGTACTTGTACTCGGGTCAATGCATGCATGACCAATAGTCGAAGCAGTCCATGGTTTGTGAGGACCGCCAGCACTTGGTGTGAATGCCAAGAAGACTACGCCATCAGTTGAATACTCTTCATTAAGAAGAAAGGGATGTTCAGAGAATGAACTTGTGCTTGCAGAAAGATGGGCTAGAATTTTGAAGTGGTATTTGAACAGGGTGGTGAACCACCCCTCGCAGGTTATATATTTCATAACAGAGCCTGCTACCTCAACCCACGGATGTGGCAAGGAATTAAGGTCATACATTTTCCCTTTAGAACAACATTGTTTCTCGCTTGCAAAAATAATTCTAGGAATTTAGGCAACAGAGCCTTCCCTGAGAACCATTTCTGCCCTTGTTGTGTTAACCCACTAACTTCTACAATGGCCTATTTTTTGATAGGGATTTCTAATCCTCTAACCCGTGAGAAATTCTCATCCAAATTCATTGCAAACTCTGCTGTGATCCCCTTGTCGAACCCGTACAATTTGTTGAAATAAAAATCCCATCCTGCTTCTAGAAAGACCTGCCATACATCTACATTGTTGTGGACTATGGTCGTATCCTTGGGTTCATGATGCACAACCAATCCACCCATCTTGTAAAAACTGTAACAGCACTTTGGATGTAGGAGACCATTGGGAGGAGTGACAATTTTTTCAATAATGTGGGACCTTTACCAGCTTTAGTCTTAATTAGTATTCTTAATGTTATTATCACTGGATTATTTAAGTATCATTTATTATTGGGTCTATTTTTATTTTATTTATTTTATTGATATTTTTTTAATATAATTTAATAAACATACTAATCAACTCTCTAATCTAATGAAAAAAGTATGGTATTTCTTGATATTTTTCTTATCTTTTTCTTTTTCGTAAAACAACTCAATATTATTATTTTAATTAAAATTATATATATATATATATATATATATATATATATATATATATATATATATATATATATATATATATATATATATATATATATATATATATATAAATAAATTAAATTATTTAATAAACAATCTCATTTACTTTTCAAACTAACCACTAAAGATTAGTATTAATAATTAATAAATTAAATAAGTTTATAAACAAATAAAATTTGATATAATATCAATAATAATTAATAAATTTAATAATTTTATAAACAAATTGACTTACCTTTTTAAACTAACCATCAAGATTATTAATCTTAACGTTTACCTTGACAAACTAATATATATATATA
>APFE031273047.1:58596-82269 GCA_000404065.3 Pinus taeda | reverse complement strand
ATAATAATATTATAATATTAACAATATTAAATTAATTTTGACCTGGGTCCTTTAGTCAAAATTAACCGTTTAATTAGCCGTTGGAATCTCTGCTCAGACTATTTAACATGATAAGCTGGATATGTTTCTTTAACTTGTCCTGACGATGAACCACACTGGTTGGTTCGAAACGCGTCGACAAAAGTCTTTCTATATGTGATTTACGCCGAAGCTCTTCTTACAAGTCCTACATCCAATAACTTCTGAAGCTTCTCTTTGACAATGTTCTTCAAGGCAGGGTTCATCCTTCTTTGAGGCTATCTTATGGGTCGACAATCTTCTTTGATGTAAATATGATGAGTACACAAATCGGTAGTGATACCTTTCATATCAGTATAATCTCAGGCGAAAGCTTCTTTTTGTTCTCAAAGGATCTTCCGAAGTTGTTTTGTTTGGGCCGGTGAAAGATTCGGGTTGATATTCAATTTCTTCCCTGAATCGATCTCCACCGGTATACTATCAGAAAGTGTTGTTACAGGAATGTCTTCACCTTTGGTTTCTAATTTGATAGTTTGCTATATCTCACAGCTCATGACTGATTCCAAGAACTACCGATTTGGATTTGCAACAACATGAGGGCTGCTAATAAAAGTGGTGATAGTATCATCCTCTATCTAATTCTTAAAGCAGAGGGCTTGCCCCATGGTAAGCACTAGTTGAAGTTCCAGCTGTTCAATTTCAATCCCATCTAACGACAAAGAGTTTTGCTTGGGCTTTTTCTGCCGGCTAGGCTCTGCAGGGGGATAAAGAATAAGATTTTTCGTATTTTCCCCGTTAGAAATTATCATGTCTCCTGATCGACATCTAATATAGGCATCAACGGTTGCAAGCCATGGTCATCCTAAAATAAGGGGGTGACCACCAGCTAGGGACTGCGTATACAAGACTAGGAGATCAATAGGGTAATGCCAAGAGTCTAATGAAATCATTATGTCTTCCAATTTCCCTATTAGTTTGATTGTAGATCTGTCAGATAATTCTAATATTGTAGGGGTTGGCTTAAGATCATGCAATCCCAATGTAAGCATGGTTTGAGAAGTAATTACATTAATTGTAGTGCCCAAATCTACCAACACATTCAGAATATCTAACCCATTAATCTGAACTGTTAGAATTGGGTTCCTAGGATCCCCATATTTTACAGTCACAACCTTTCCCACCATTATGTCTGATAATCTCCCCATAACATGAATTGTAAGTAGATATTTTTTTTTCTTCCTAGGTGTCTTCGAACAATATTCTCTAATAGCTTTAGCATAAATAGGTACATCTTTCGTAGCCTGAAGCAAGGGAAATTTTACAAACGAATTCTGCAATTCTCCTAAAATATCAAATTCCAGTTAAGGGATTGGTTTACTCAAGGCTAATCGTTCTAGATAAGGAGGATTAGTTTGATAGGCCTGAGTAACAGTCAGATGAGAAGGATAATGTTCCACAGATGGTCGAGTTGTCTCATCCCCGATTGCTTGAGACTCTAGATTCTCATCATCAAGATGTTCAACAATAATGGGCGATGTAGGATCATTTACTACTCGACGAGATTGCAGATTTATCTCATTAAACCCGCATTAGAAATGTTGTACGAAGGAAGGCTCAAGGTGCCTGCTTGCTAAGTGCCCTTATTGTTTGTACTTGGGTTTGGCTAAATAGGAAGTTGAGGCTGGAGAGGAGGATTATTGGAGGGAACATTAGAGGGAATTTGTAATTGTTGCTGCTATGTAGGTTGAGGAAATTGAGAAGCATGGGGAACAAGATTACGCCAACCTTGAGACCATGAAGAACTTGAATTAGGTTGAGAATACCATGGTTTCCAAGGTGGTTATTGATAATATTGAGGCAAAAAAGGAATAGATTGAGGATTCATATTATAATACTGAAAAGGATCTTGAGACTTACCTAGATTTAGGCCTGATGACAACGAATTCCATGGTTTCTTGGACCCCATAAAGCATAGTTTCTCTGGTTCTTCATTTGCCCCTTAAAATACTTCTTTTTAGTGCTAGAAGGGATGGACATGCACCAGTGGAGTGACTCTATTCATAGATAGCACATGTTTCTATAGTGTCTAGTGGGCACTCCTTTAGTGGGTGTTTTTCTATACCGTGGGCAGAAAATAGCCATCGCTCTTTCCAACTCCATCTGCTTCTTCTTTATTTGTAATGTGTCCATTTGGGAGGATAATGTACTTAGGATATCAATTTTCAAATTATCTAGTAGGTTCCCGATTTTTTCTTTTGTGATTCCCCTGCTTGATGCCTTGAAAGTTTGGATTCCTTGTTTATTCCTTGCAGCTCCTCTTGAACATTGAATACAGAGTTCATAGATGGTGTCAAATTCTTCCTTAGGTACATCCCCTTTGCCTAATATGTTTAACAACTCCAAATATTCTTCCCTGAGGGCTCAGAGAAAAATAACTTTCAAAATATCCTTATCTAGGTCACTGTGGCCAGACCTCTGGAGAGTGTACTTAAAGCGCTCTGCACTGTCCTCCATATTTTCATCCTCCTTCTCCATAAATTTGAAAATTTCTTTCTTAATGTCCCGAGATTTACAATAATCCTAATATTTCTCCAAGAAGGTCTTCATCATATCATCCTAGGTAGAAATGGTTTTCTCTCCTAAACCCATGAACCATCAAAATGTTGTCCCTTTTAATGTAGTAGGAAATTTTTTTAGCTTTTGAGCATCATTGACATAGTCATATCCTATGCAAATGATATCAAACTAGAATAGGAAAGTGTTTGGATCCTCCGTGGAAAGCCCATGGAAGTTTGGCAGTGTGTTCAGTGGAATAGGCTTCATTAGTGCATCACTCGTAATTTCCCCAATTGGGAATTCGATTGAAGATGTTATGGCTACCATAAATACCCTCCAATACTCACTTGGAACTTCAAAAGGTTCTTGTTGTGTAAAAATTGGTGGTTGTGAAATTTTAACAACACTCCCCTGATCAGGAGGTGAAGAGAATCCTCTGAGGTTTCCTTCTTCAATCCTTGAGTGGATTTCTTCTTCTGACCCTCTACTGGTCACCTCCTCCTTGTCTGATACCAGAGGAAATGTCTTTTCTTTCTCTGATGCCCTGCTTCTAGATTCTCCTGTAGTTATTGAAAGGGATACTTCCACCCATGGAGGCTATATAGGTTGTTCCACAGAATGTCCTTCGAATCTTGTGTGAACTCTTACCCTGGCAGTAGCTGGCGAAGAGACTTTCGATGCAACTTTTGTGATAATTTCCTGGGTGTCGGTATTCCTCCCAAAATACTTCCTTCCTTGCATTTGGTATCCTCCTCTGCCCCTCTTATTGGAACCCTTGTTTGTACATTTATTGGAAATAAAACATTAAAAATTTCACATCTCAAGACTTGGAGTAGGGCAAAAAACTCTTTTCCCTCTCCAGGATGAGAGGATGATTTGAAAACAATAAATCAGCAGAAAGAAAACTAAATCTCAAGAACTAGAGCAAGGTGAGGAAACTCTTTCCCTCGCTAGGACGAGAGAGTGCCCCCTATATAAAAAAATTAAAAATAAAATGAAAGAAAACCCAAAGAAAACAACTAAGGCTCAAGATCTAGAGCAGGGTAAGAATTCTCTCCCGAGAACGAGAGATTGGTTTCTAAGAAATTAACAAAACAGAAAATAAAAGAAAAAGAAAAGAAAAGAAAACACTATGCTCAGGATTGAGAGCAAGGCAATAAATTCCCTCCCTAAGATGAGAGATTGATCCGTAGATTAGTGTAGATCGTGTCCTTGCACCTTGTTAGCTTCCCTGGCAATGGTGCCAAAATGTTGGTGTCCGAGTGTAAATACCTATTCAACCTGTTTTCATATTTAATTTATCAATCCAGGTGCATACTTTGTTTCAAGGTAACGTGCAAAATATATGCAGGTAGCAATGACACAATCAATCTCTAATTTTCAATTCAATAACTGAGTTAACGAGAGAAGCATTGTGACAGTAATTAAGAATGAATTGTAGAACTATAAAAAGAATTCGCAACAATTAATTAAAGGATTGTAATAGCAATCGAAATAAACCTACACAAATGAAATAACAACACATATAAATAATACAGCACCAGATTAGAAGAGTAGGCCCAACTCTCTGATCAGGGTTGCGATTGATTCATAGCTTATAGAGAGAACATCAAAATAACTTGCATTCAATTAATTTAAACATTCATATGTTACAAACTCAATCTCTGGCATGGATAACCCCGATTCACAACATTGAAACCCTTCTTATACAATACGCAGAGGAAGTTGTTTCTCAATATGGCATCTAATGCCTATCATTATACAATCTTTACAACAGCCAACTAGTTGTCGAGAGAAAGACAAGAAAGGTTTGGAATAGGCCTAGAATCCATTATGATGTTAGAATGCTTGCCAATATGATGTTGGAAGTTCGGAATTTCTTCTGTGTTTTGCACCCATAACCTTTGACCACCAGATCTACAGAAATGGCAAGACTAGTAACTTGCATAAGAAAAATCTCCATGACTATTACTTCATTAATTAAACATTCCGTGAAGGAAATCGAATAGGGTTTACCTTATGCATTTAGAATGATTAGTGAATATAAATGATACAAAGGGGTGAGAGAGAGACTAAAAACGGAGGGAAAAAGTATGTAGATTTGGCACCCAAAAACATGAACCCCCGGGTCATCAATAATGTATCCCAGATACTGAAATTGGGTCATTCCAAAAGTTAATTTCTCCAAACTGGCACATAGCTTGTGTTGTTGCACTGTTTGGAGAACCTGTCAGATGTGGTGGAGGTGCTCTTCCCAAATCTGGTTGAAGATTAGGATGTCATAAAAGTATACCACTACAAGTGAGTTGGTGAATGGCTGCGAGATGTCATCCATTAGCCTCATGAAGGTTGCAGGAGCATTCGTTAACCCGAAAGGCATAACCAACCATTCAAAAATGCCCTTAATGGCTTTGAAGGCAGTCTTCCACACATCAGAGGGTTCGATTTGTACCTGGTGGTATCGTGATTTCAAGTCGATCTTGCTAAAATATTTTACCCCCATCAGCTGGTCCTGAAGGTCATCAATCCTTGGGATCAGGTACCTATTCTGGACAGTGATCTTGTTCAGCCCCTGATAGTCGATATAGAGTCTCCAAGTCCCATCCTTCTTCTGTACCAACATGATTGGGTTCCCATAGGGCGATGAACTCGGGCAGATGTGACCTTTCTGTAGCAGCTCCTAAATCTACATCTTGATTTCGTCATTCTCTAGAATGGAGCACTGATAGATTGGTCCATTGGGAAGCAGTGCACCTAGGGTCAAATCGATGGAGTGTTTGACCTAACAGTGTAGAGGCACCCCTGTGGGAGAGGTGAAAATGTCCTCATACTCCTTGACAACCTTGTCCATTTGTGTTTGTCATGTGGAGGGACCTTATCAGGAGGTCGTGGCTACCACCTTTTTCTTTCCCTGAGGACATATCATCAGGAAAATAAATTTCTTGGTTTTTGAAATGAGCTTACTGCATTATTTTTCAATAACCAAATAGATGGCAGTAGGTGGTGCTACCTATGGTATCCTATACAACTTATTTCCCAAAGTAACAATAACAGCACAAGGCCTTGACTCATACACAACATGTCGCTTCCATAATTATGATTGGCGTAATAATAAATCACAAACATCAAGGGGATAAATGTCACATAATACATCATCTATGAAGGGCTTGATGTTGTATGGTAGGTGGCACTACTATCTCACGTGAAGATTCCGTCCTTACTGAAGCTACCCAGTGGTGTACAGTTGTGGATGTGCTATGGTCGGTAAGCCCAACTGCTTCACAACCTTTGCCAAAATGAGGTTCTTTTGGCTCCCACTGTCAATAATGAATTGTAGCAGGCAACCCTTTACCCACATTTGGGAGTGGAAGAGGCACTCCTCCTCCTCTGGATCTTTGGGTTCCTCCTTCTAGATCTTCGTGGTGGCAATGGTGGCGTTGGGCTCGACATCAATAATATTATTCCCTTTTTCATTCCCCTTGTTGGGTTCTGACTCAGAGTCGAAACATGCATCTAATTCTAAAGCCTTTAGCTTGGCCACTAGTGACTGCTTCGCTCGACACTCACTTGTGTTGTCAGTGGAGCTCTTATGGAACTCACACCACTTTCATGTGTCCTTCTTCGGCTTCGCGGTGTTGTGCTTTGCTTACAGCTTTGGCAGGTTTTCTTGGGCCACCCTGCCTTGGCTTTGTCCTTTGTTCTGTGGTTTGGGGGAACCTTTCCCTTGCTTCGAATTCACAGATCCAAAGCCTTGCTTCTTCTGTTTAAACTTTTTCTCAATCTTGATAGCATATTGGTATGTTGTGTCAAGCGAGGAGATGTCTAGGAACTCCATCTCATTCTGGACGTACCTGTGTAGGCAGTCGTGGTACTTGAGAGCCAAATGCTTCTCAGAATCCTTGATACCCAACATTGTGTGAAGGGTATGAAAAGCATTGGTAAACTTCGGCACATCTTGGTCCCTTCGCTGTCACAGTGTTGTCCAATTTATGTATTTATCCTCATAGCACTTGACATGGTAGTACTTCTCCTTGATGGCATCCCAAAATGATTTCCAAGTGGGTGCAGCTGAAAAAGTGAGTTTGTACTTTCATCCTTCTCCTCATAGTATGTTTCCCAGCAGTCCTTGATGTGGGGGGCTACTTTGAGAAGTGAAAAAGTGATCTTTTCCTGGCTGGAAAAATCATGAATAAAAAAATATCCTTCTAGAAGATCTAACCATTTTTCTATAGCGTCTGCATCTATCTGACCCTCAAATATGGGAATATCAAAGTTAACTTGTACCTTAAAGGGTGTGGCACTTCCAAAGTAGATGTTGAAAGTAGATGTGTCGCCCTTGGGTAGACACTGAAGGACCTGGGAAAAGTTGTCCATCATCGCGTTACTTTGTCGCTCGAGGGCTTCTTCGAGCAATATTTTGATATGATCTCCTGCCCCCTCATCTTTCTTTTCATCTGCCATCGGAGGCCGTCGAGATTTGCAAGTCTGGTCTTGGAAAGGTTCAACCAATTCAAGCACTAACTCCTTATATCTCGACCTCGTTGGGCAATTTCAAAGAAAAATAGAGAAAGAGCAGACCACTCTGATACCACTGATCCAGATTTAACCAAGAGCACAATAAATTACAGATATAACCATAAATACAAATATGCAGTAGAAATAACACTTCATTTCATTAATATCAAATAGTGAAATATGCTTACAAACAGAATGGAAATAAGACTAGCTTGGGCAATGTTAGATTATCTCTGAGAAGAGATGTGGTGGCTACATGCCTCTGAACTGTGTTACAATGAGGGTAAAAGGCCTATTTGTTGTTGAGAAACAATGGAAAATGCTAAACATCCAAAAACGTAACCCTAGGAGATAAGGTGCCAAACTATGGGCCCTGTTTGCGTAAATTGATACATCAACATCTCAACTGAACATGAGCCAAATCTTCCTGCATAGCAGCAAATGGCATGGCCACATCAATGGGACATAGTGGTTGGAATCCCAAGCCCACTTGAAAAGGGTTATGGCCAGATGAGCTATGGAGAGCCTGGTTATAGTTGTGTTGGACATAGGGGAGGATCTCATCCCATGTGCATGGATGATTTGAGTTGTACATGCATAGAATGTGTACGATCATTCTGTTGATGACCTCTGTCTGACCATCAATTTGGGGATGGGAAGTTGTGCACTTATTGAGCTTGGTGTCCAGCATCGACCAGAGACTAGATCAAAATGTACTGAGGAACCTGCTATCACGATCTGAGATGATAGACTGTGGTATCCTAAAGTGTACCCACACTCATTCAAAGAAGAGTTTAGCAGTGGATTGTGTTGTCATATTCTTCTTGCAAGCCACCATCATGGCTGTCATCGAGAATCTATCGATGACCAAAAAACTAGAGTCATTGCCTACTTAGTAGAAGGAAGGCTCAACATGTAATCCATGGGTATGGATTCCCAAGGTCGACTAGGGGTAGGCAACAGAGTATAGTGGCCTTGCTTCTTGATGGTGGGTTTGGCAATGGCATAGGCAGTGCAGGATCTTATGTACTTCTTGACATCCTATCGAAGATTCGGCCAATAGAAATACTTCTGTAGTATTGTCACCATTTTCTCGACCCTGAAATGCCCAATGACGGGACTGTAGTGTGCTTCTCAAATCATCTTGGCGCGCTCGCTTAAAGGAACAAAAAGGTGTCCTAGGTAGCATAATAGGGCATCCTAGAGGTGAAAATCTATAACTTTCTAACCCTCCAAGAGCGTCTGGTATGTGTGGCTGAATTCCGGGTCACTTTTGTAGAGAAGTGGTCAATCATAATTCTCATGCCCACAAGAGTTGAGCACGGTGGTTAACGCCATGATAAGTGATCGGCTAAGGAAATCTAAAAAATTATTGGTTTTTCCCTTCTTATACTTGATATTCAAATGGAACTATCACAATGAACTGCAGGGGCCAGTGGTTTATGTGGATGAATGTTTCCTTTCCCAAAATGTAATGCTTCCATTGTCGGCAGGCCTGCATAATAGAATACATCTCTTTCTCATAAGTGGGATACTTCAGGATAGTGTCTGAAAGTGTCTCACTGTGATATGCCATTGGATGACCCTTTTGAGTAAGGAGTTCCCCAATAGCATAGTCATAGGCATTTTTCACGATCTCAAATGGTTGTTGCAAGTCTGGTAATGTGAACACTTATGCAAAGAAGAGGTGATGTTTCAAATCTATGAATGCCTTCTATTGAGATTCAGACCAAAATAAATTTTCTTTTTCTCCTCACTTGGTGACTTGACTCAAGGGCAAAGTGATATGAGAGAATCCCAACATGAACCTGCATTAGAAAGTGGCAAGACCCAGAAAGCTACGGAGCTCTGTCAGAGTGGTTGGAGCTGGCCAATCCGGAATGACTTGGATCTTGGCTAGATCCACTTGCACCCCTGGTTTATCAATAATGTATCCTAGATACTGAACTTGGGTCATTCCAATTGTGCATTTATCCAAATTGGCACATAGCTTGTGTTGTCGCAGTGTTTGAAGAACCGCTAGATGTGGTGGAGGTGATCTTCCCAACTCTGGCTGAAGATCGGGATGTCATACAAGTATACCACTACAAATGAGTTGGCAAATAGTTGCAAGATGTCACCCATCAGCCTCATGAAGGTTGTAGGAGCATTCGTCAACTCGAAAGGCATAACCAACCATTCGAAAAGGCCCTCCTTGGCTTTGAAGGCAGTCTTCCACACATCAGAGGGTTCAATTGGTACTTGGTGATATCCTAATTTCAAGTCAATCAATCTGAAATATTTTCCCCCCTTCAGTTGGTCGAGAAGGTCATCAATCCATGGGATTGGGTACCTATTCTGGACAGTGATATTGTTCAATTCTCGATAGTCAATACAGAGTCTCCAAGTCCCATCCTTCTGCTGTACCAACATGATCGGGCTCCTGCAGGGTGATGAACTCAGACGGATGTGACCTTTCTATAGAAGCTCCCGAATCTACCTCTTGATTTCGTCATTCTCTAAAATGTAGCACCGATAGATTGGTCCATTGGGCAGTGGTGTGCCTAGGGTCAGATCGATGGAGTGCTTGACCTGACAATGCAAAGGCACCGCTATGGGGGACGTGAAGATGTCCTCATACTCCTCCACAACCTTGTCCATATTTTCTTGTCATGTGGAGGGGCTCTATCTGGAGGTCGTGGCCACTGTCTTCTTCTTTCCTTGAGGGTGTATCATCAGGAAAACAAATTTCGCAATTTTGGAAATGAGCTTACTACACTGTTTTGCAGTAACCAAAGAGATGGCGGTAAGCGGTGCTACCTACGGTATCTTGTACAATGTATTTCCCAAAGTAACAATAACAACACAAGGCCTTAACTCATACACAACACGTTGCTTCCATCAGTATGGTGGGCATAATAATACATCACAAACATCAAGGGGAGCAAGGTCACATTATACCTCACTTGTGAAGGGCTTGATGTTGTATGTAATGCAGCACTACTAGCTCACGCGAATATCTCGTCCTTGGTGAAGACACCCGATGGTGTACAGTTGTGGATGTGCTATGGCTGGTAAGCCTAGCCGCTTCATGACCTTTGCCGAAATGAGGTTCTTTTGGCTCTTGTTGTCAACAATGAACTATAGTAGGGACCCTTTACCCACATCTAGGAGTGGAAGAGGTGCTCCTCCTCCTCTGGATCTTTGGGTTCCTCCTTCTAGATCTTCATGGTGGAAACGATGGCATTGGGCTTCGCATCAATAATCTACTTCCCTTTCTGATTCTCCTTGTATGATTCTGATTCAGAGTCAGAACATGCATCTGATTCTTAAGCCTTTCGCTCGGCCACCAGTGACTGTTTGGCCCAACACTCACTTGTGTTGTGAGTGGAGCTCTTATGGAACTCAAACCACTTTCCCGTGTCCTTCTTCTTCTTCATAGTGTTGTGCTTTACTTGTGGCTTTGGCAAGTTGTCATAGGCTGCCCTGCCTTGGCTTTGTCCTTTTTTCTATGGTTTGGGGGAAACTTTTCCTTGCTTCAGATTCATAGATCCAAAGTCTAGCTTCTTCTGTTTAAAATTTTGCTCGATCTTGACGGCATATTGGTATGTCATGCCAAGCAAGTTGATGTCCAAGAACTCCATCTCGTCCTGGATTTACCTATGTAGGCAGCCACGGTACTTGAGAACCAAATGCTTCTTAGAATCCTTGATACCAAACTTCATGTGAAGGGTATGAAAGACATTGGTAAACTTTGGCACATCTCGGTCCCTTCCCTGTTGCAGTGTTGTCCACTTTATGTATTTATCATCATATCTCCCGACAAGGTAGTACTGCTCTTTGATGGCATTCCGGAATGAGTTCCAAGTGGGTGCAGCTGTAAACAGTGAGTTCGTACTTTCATCCTTCTTCTCACAGTAGGTTTCCCACTAGTCCTTGACATGGGGGGTTGCTTTGAGAAGTGCAAAAGTGTTCCTTTCTTGGCTGGAAAAATCATGAACGGAAAAATATCGTACTAGTAGATTTAACCATTTATCTACAATGTATGCATCTATTTGACCCTCAAATATGGGAATGTCAAAGTTAACCTATACCTTAAAGCATGCGGCACTTCCAGAGTAGCTGCCAGAAGTAGATATTTAATTTGTACCTGGTGATATCCTGATTTCAAGTCGATCTTGTTGAAATATTTTGCCCCCTTCAGTTGGTCAGAAGGTCATCTATCCATGGGATTGGGTACCTATTCCAAAAAATGATCTTGTTCAGTTCTCGATAGTCAATACAGAGTCTCAAAGTCCTATCCTTCTTCTGTACCAACACGATCAGGCTCCCACAGGGCAATGAACTCAAGCGGATGTGACCTTTCTGCAACAGCACCTGAATCTACGTCTTGATTTTGTCATTCTCTAAAACGAAGCACCGATAGATTGGTCCATTGGGTAGTGGTGCACCTGGCATCAGATCGATGGAGTGATTGACCTGACAGTGCAGAGGCACCCCTGTGGGGGTGATGAAGATGTCCTCATACTCCTCCACGACCTTGTCCATCTATTTTTGTCATGAGGAGGGGACCTGTTTGGAGGTCATGGCCACCATCTTCTTATTTCCCTGAGGGTGTATCATTAGGAAAAATTTTTTCTTGGTTTTGGAAGTGAGCTTACTACATTGTTTTGAAGTAATTAAAGAGATGGTGGTAGGCAGTGCTACCTCTAATATCATGTACAACTTATTTCCCAAAGTAAAAATAACAGGATGAGGCCTTGATTCATACACAACATGTCACTTCCATAAGTATGATTGTCCTAGCAATACATCACAAACATCAAGGGGAGAAACATCACATAATACCTCACCCGTAAAGGGCTTGATGTTGTATGGAAGGCAACACTACTGGCTCACGCAAAGATGTCGTCTTTGGTGAAGCCACACGATGGTGTACGGTTGTGGATGTGTTATGGTTGGTAAGCCTAGCCACTTCATGATCTCTGCTGAAATGAGGTTCTTTTGTCTCCCGTTGTCGACATGAACTATACCGGGGAACCCTTTACCCACATCTAGGAGTGGAAGAGGTGCTCCTCGTGCTCTGGATCGTTGGGTTCCTCCTTTTGTATCTTTGTGGTGCCAATGGTGGCATTGGGCTCCACATCAATAATCTGCTTCCGTTTGTCATTCCCCTTGTCAAGTTTTGACTCAGAGTTGGAACATGCATCTGATTCAAAAGCCTTTAGCTCGGCCACTAGTGACTCCTTAGCCCAACACTCACTTGTGATGTTAGTGGAGCTGTTATGGAACTCACACCACTTTCCCATGTCCTTCTTCAACTTCACGGTGTTGTTATTTGCTTGCGGCTTTAACAGGTTGTCCTAGGCTACCCCACCTTAGCTTTGTCCTTTGTTTTGTGGTTTGGGGGAACCTTTCCCTTGCTTTAGATTCACAGATCCAAAGTCTCCCTTCTTCTGTTTAAACTTTTGCTCAATATTGACGGCATATCAGTATGTCGTGCCGAGCGAGGATATGTCGAGGAACTCCATCTTGTCTTGGATGTATCTGTGTAGGAAGTCATGATACTTGAGAACCAAATGCTTCTCAGAATCCTTGACACCCAACTTCATGCAAAGGGTATGAAAAACATTGGTAAACTCCAACACATCTTGGTCCCTTCCCTGTCGCAGTGTTATCCACTTTATGTATTTATCGTCACAGCTCCCGACACGGTAGTATTGCTCCTTGATGGCATCCCATAATGAGTTCCAAGTGGGTGCGACTGAAAACAGTGGGTTCATATTTTCATCCTTC
This sequence comes from Pinus taeda, assembly GCA_000404065.3. Lineage (NCBI taxonomy): Eukaryota > Viridiplantae > Streptophyta > Pinopsida > Pinales > Pinaceae > Pinus > Pinus taeda. The sequence continues at coordinate 69,405 of APFE031273047.1, read as the reverse complement.
TACTCATAGTAGCTTTCCCACCAGTCCTTGACATGGGGGGCTGCTTTGAGAAGTGCAAAAGTGATCTTTTCCCGGCTGGAAAAATCATGAACAAAAGAATATCCTTCTAGTAGATTTAACCATTTATCTATAGCGTTTGTATCTATCTGACCCTTAAATATGGGGATGTAAAAGTTAACTTGTACCTTAAAGGGTGTGGTGCTTCCAGAGTAGCTACCGAAGCTAGATGTGTCGCCCTTGGGTAGCCGCTGAAGGATCTGGGAAAAGTTGTCCATCACCGTGTTCCTTTGTTGCTCGAGGGCTTCTTCGAGCAAGATTTTGATATGATCTCCTACCCCCCTCATCTTTCTTTTCATTCGGCATGGGAGGACGTTAGGATTTGCAAGGTTATTCTTGCAAAGGTTTGACTAGTTCAAGCCCTAACTCCTTATATCCTGACCTTGTTAGGGACATGCAAAGAAAAAAAGAGAAAGAGCAGATCGCTCTGATACCACTGATTTGGATTTAAACATGAATGCAACAAATTGTAGATATAACCATAAATACAAAGATGCATTAGAAATAACAATTCATTTAATTAATATCAAATACTGAAATATGCTTACAAACAAAATGGAAATAAGACTAGCTCGGGCAATGGTAGCTTATCTTTGAGAAGAGATGTGGCAGCTACATCACTTTGAACTATGTTACAATGAGGCTCAAAGGCCTATTTATTGTTGAGAAACAATAGAAAACCCTAAACATCCAAAAACCTAACCCTAGGAGATGAAGCGCCAAACTATGGGTCTCGTTTGGGTAAATTGGTACATCAACTTCCGGGGCTGTAACTTTGGCATACGATCTCCATTTGATGTGCACAATACCTTATTAGAAAGATATATTTGAGGACTACAACTTTTGAGTGACCAAAAATATTACACATACCATGTTCTTCCTAGGTTTCCCAAAAAAACATTGTTTAGGGCCTCAAAACGACTCTGGAAGATCAAGACCCGAAAAACTGCCAAAAATAGTAAATTGTGCTACAAATAAGGAAGCTGAAAAACTAAAAGAAACAATGGTGGGGGTCCAAGTGGAATAGGTAGGTGGCCACCAATATTCACCTAGATCAAACGTGAGCTACACCATAGATGTCTCAGCGATTGTAGAAAAGGTATGAAGGTTGGGAAACCCCTACAAGGTCCTCTCCATTCTCAAAAGCCTTCAAAAACTTACTCAACCTCCTGGTTGATCCTAGCACCCATAGACTTAAACTAGAAAAAAATCTCTTCATAAGTGCTCCAATGGCTCTGGAACTGATTCCATTGACTTTAGAAGACCCAAAAATGTATGTCTCGCCTCTTTCCGCTCCTTAATTGGATCAAAACTCCTTCAATTATGGCTTCCCCAAGTTTTGGCACTAATCACACCTCAAAATCCACGAAACCCAACAACAAACCTACAAATTTTTCTTCGAAGCGCTATCAGAGTGTCAATTTTCCCAATTTCCTCGCGAAATTGGTGGTTAAGGAGATGGGTCATATGGTGGCTAAAATCCTAAGAGGTTAGCATAAATGTCACAGGTACGTGGACTTACCAACCACGGAGGTTATGGGTCATGGCATGATTGTGGCTATCACATGCAGTCTTGCAAGTTTGTTAAGTGGAAACTAAGCCATAGTTTATGAAGCATACGTGCGGTTGGGTTAGTTCCTAGCCCTTGGCCCCCCCGCCCATGGTCCCGTGTTGTTGGGGTGGCCAAGGATTAGGCCTTAGCTTGACCCCCCATGCCATATGGGTCCCAACTATACCCTAAAAATATATTCCCCCAACTATATAACAAGTAACACATTTGGCATAGTGGTTAGGTCTGTTGTCTGTGTTAGGAAAGTCTCAAGTTCAAAACCCATGGAGTGCAGTTCTGACACGACATGAATTTTGGTGGCCCTCAGGCTACCACGTGGTGGCCCTTGGTTGGGCGACATGGTAGCCTGAGGTTGACCAGCAACCCTCCAATCAGAAACTAACACATCACACCAATGACAAGGTGCCACTTGGCACCACCTGATTGATTGAAGGAAACCCAGTCAATGAACTATCACCCTACCACGTAGACATGCCATTTAGTGCCACATCAACAGTACAGACCACTAACTGGACTGCCATTTTTTTTAAATTCACCTATTTTAAAAAATTAACAGAAATCATTTCCGAGAGAATACGATGTCCATTTTCCGTAAAATGAGTTATGCTAGAATCAATAATACGATCACTTTGCAATCGTTTAGGTTCCACATTGATCCGACAACTTTAAATTTTGAGAAAATTTTGAGCTCCAGATCAAATGGTATAATTGATGATTATGAGATGTTCATTATAGGACTAACAACGAGGGAGAAAGCTCCCAACTTTGAAGAGCTTACAGAGATTTTGATGCAAGAAGAAGAGATGCAGATGAATTTGAAGCCTCATAATACAAATCTCGCATTGATGGCGAAGAAAAATCCTTTCAAAGGGAAACTAGGAGCGAGACAGAAAGGCGGTGGTACACCCCAGAAAAATCCATTCCAAGGTATGTCTTCAACCAGAAATGATTTAGGAATCAAGTGTTTTTACTATGGTCAATCTGCTCACATTGCTAAAAATTGTTACGAAAAGAAGACTGATGAAGCTAGACATAGGCATAAGAAGCATACAGGGCATTATGCTAACGAAGATCATAATCATAATCCCAAACTATTTGTGTCTGATTCTTCTTTCTTCGCTGAGACTAATGAGGTTGGAACGTAATTTGTGGATTTGGAAGTATCCTCTCATATTACAGGTAATAAGCATTGGTTTGAAAGTTTTAAGGAAACCAACAGTGATGGTAACATCTACCTTGGTGATGACAGAGCATACCAGATTAAAGGGTATGGATATATTCATGTAATATTGCTTGATGGTCATATTAGGGCATCCAGAATGTCATGTATGTACCGGGCATTAAAAATAATTTGATTTTGTCTCCATGATTGCATATCAAAACTTGAAGGTAGAATTTTTCAAAACCTATTGTGTCATAAAGGATTTGTTGGATCATCAGAAGCCGGTGGCATTTGGAATACGATTTCGAGGCCTGTATAAGTTGAATGTAACAAGCATGCCACATCAAGCTTTAACTTCAACAACAATGATAACAGAGAATCTTTGGCATCAAAGATTTGGACACATCAATCTTCATGAATTATTGCATAGAAACAAGGTATGGTTAATGGACTTCATCTTCAAATGAGCAGCCTATAGAAAATAATGCAATCTCATTAGAACCAATAGAAAGTGGGTTGCAATAGTCTTTGCAAGTTTTTCATGATCCAATAGCTAATATGTTGGATGATATCTACAGTCAAAGTCCTTCTCCATTAGATAACTGTGAGCCTGAAAAAAGTATTGATACAAACTTGATCTCGTAGTTGGTTTCTTTGTCATTATCAGTAGGAGTCTCATCAATAAGCTTAGATGAAAGTTTGCATTCATGGTATGAGGAGAAGCAAAGTAATCCATTGGATGAGCTAAATCCTAATGCACATGAATTTCAAGATCCTTATGCAGTATTTTTGGAGTCAGATAGAGAATCCATATTATTCAATGGATTTGTTTACAAGTTTTCATGGGAATTGCATTTCAGTAGTTCTCTCTTCTTGCTCGTAAACAAGCACTTGAGGAGAATTCAAAGACTAGCCATAATGCTTACTTGGTTGTATTGGTTGTTTGATTTCACATGATCAGGTGATGAATGGAACAATTAGAGTAGGTTTTATTTAATAAGCTCCATTTTGAGCATATTTTCTAGTTTTTCAGTTGTGTTATATTATCGAGTCAGTTTTTAGTTGAGTAAAAGTTAGTTTGTGTCGTCAAGTCGTCCGTTTTCAGTCATGCATTTTAGTTTGAGTTTTTGACTCCATGCCCAATGGATAAGTCTACTTGGTCTACAATGTTCTTGGCACCTCCAAGCAGCTACCATCCCCATTGGAGCCAATATTAGTTTCGGTGTGTTCACACTGCCATCAATGGTCAAATTTTACTCTTTTGCATCTCATGGTAGGAGTACCATATTGTTGAGTCATTCCATTAGGTCATGGATTCACTGATGATAGAGTTTACATCTAGATTTTCTGCTCGTACTTTGTACTTGTTGGTCCTCTTTCATATTTCAGTATTGGTTCATGATTTACTCTGCAGTTTATCCTATTAGGTCTTAGGGTTTGGTGTCTTTAGGTTTTACATTTTTATCATGGTCAAAGTCAGTTATTTCATGCCAATAATGATCAGCAAGGATATGAGGAAACTAATAATCATTGTTACAATCATAATTTATCAGTTGAGAAGCTAAATGTAGTTCTCACCTCAAAACTTGTTTTGAGGTGAAAACAGAGTATTATGTTTTTTATCTTTCATCATGATGTAATTTTATGTTTCCATGTGTAATATTGGTTCCCAGCTACTCATAAACATCTAATTATGTTGCCAAGCACCTGTCACTACAAAAATAAAGTCATCATGATTACCAATTCACCTACAAAAGCAAAAGAGAAACAAGCACTAAAACCCTAAATTCCTTTCCCACTGAGCTAGGGTTGGCTATGGGAGTAGAGATATCTGAGAAAATGAGGAATAAGCAATATCAAAAGGTATGAGGCTATTTCATATCATCAAACATCGGGTCACCATCATTTGTCAAAAAGTCATTCCAGGGAACAAGCCATGCACTACACATAAGGGACAATTTTTCTTCAAACTATGTTTCTAAGCAATAAAAGATGAATTTGACAAACGTGAGAGAGGTTTTCTTCCACTATTTACCCGAGAAGAGAAGCCTCTTTCATTTTTTACACAGGTTTCATGGTTTTGGAGAAACTTTGAAAACATCATTTGCCTCGGCAGGGTTAATGCACCTCTGGAGTGACCTTGGTAAAATCAATTTTTCTCCTAGATGGATTGACCAAATGACTTTCTTGATGAGTTAGTGGATAAATAGACAGAAAGATATTTCCAATGAGCTATCATGAGCTTAATTTGGAGTTGAGGAAGACCTTCAAAAGTTGACTGAAACAACACTATGCATTTTCGCAGCCTCATTCTGCACATTTTGACCAGTGTTGGGAGATTGAGCATTTGACAGGGCAAATGAACTCCAAATTCAAAAAATCAAGATTTTCTAGAAATTAGACTCGACAATATTTCCAACGAGATATCCCATACCTAAAAATATCCCTTGGTTATGCCTAAACCCTAAAACCCTCATTGTTCCTCCTATCACCTATCACTACAGCTCTAAACGTTTTCCCTATCCCTTTATCTCTTTATCCCTATTCCACATCATCCCTATGCCTTTATCCCTCTTCCCAAAGGGAAATTTCTCAAACAAGCCAAACCCTCCCTCTCATTTTATGATTCCTACTCCCTCATTCATTTTTTGGCCCATAAGCTCATCTGCCATCCCCTCATTCCTAAAAACACTTTCACTCATTCTCTTAATACACCTCAACCTTGAAAACATGGACCAAGAAGATCGAGACAATAAGGAAGAGGAAAACACAGGCAGTGACACCTCAACAAGCAGAGCTAGGCAACAAAGAAAACCACACAAGGGAGGTAGCTAGACTCAAAATATTGGCTGAAGCTTCTTTGGCCAACCAAAGCACTTGATGGTGGTGCTCCATGCCAAATCTGGGCAAATTTTGAGAACTTTTTGCATTTTTGAAATTTTGAAATTCACAACGCAGAAAATTTGCTCGGTGGCGCTGCGCTTTTTCCTGGAGCATCAGATGGAGAAACGTTTTGCATATTTGGATTCAGGAGGATGAGGACATGCACCTTGGAAATTTTCAGAAGTTTTGGAGCAAATCTGGATCACCAAAAGGTCCAAAAACTACCAAAAAATGACCTCTCTGCCTCTTTTTGGACACACAAAAGCAATCTTAGGATATTCAAGTTTTGAGGGGGCAAATGACCTCCAAATTCAAAAATTCTAGGTGTTCCAGAAATTAGAATTTAGGTCCTTTCCAATGAGCTATCATGGGCTCAATTGGGCTTAGGGGAAGCCCTCCAAAAGTGTGCTGAAATTAGCGCTGTGCTTTTGACTAGTGGCGCTGCGCTTTTGACCAATTTGCCCATAAAATCAAAATTTCACCTGTTTTCACTGTAAATTCACTTTCTCTCTCCTCGTGGATGATTTCACTGATGTAATTGATGACATGGCATTTAAATTTAATGGTAAAATAGTCTTAGAAGGTAGATTGATTAGCTAGAGGTGGTTTTGGAGGAAATGAATCAATTTCCCTACTATAGAGGCAAGTTGTTTGACTGCCTATATTCTTGGTTCTTTTTGGAAATGGTTGAAATCACCCCTCTTCTCATGGATTCGACCCCTGATGGTCAGGATGAGCGGTTTTTTTGTCTATATTATGTATTTTCTTTCTCATTTGCAAGCGTTGGATACTCCTGGATGCTCTAAACTATATTGTACATCATTGTAAGCAGTTTGGCAAGGAAATTAATAGGAGTTGCAGCTATTTTTATGGGATACCTATTGTTAGTGCCTAGATTTACCTCAGGCTGAGAAAGGTAGCATCCAGGACCAACATCAAACCACGCTTAACTTGGTAGCTAGCCTTACCAGGTCAGGAGAGGGCTCTCTCCGGGTCAATCTCAGCAAATTATGATCACTAAGAGCTTGAGATGACTTATTTAACTACTGATATTAGGCTAGGTATAAATGCAAAGAGTTTGATCGGATAAAATGATGTGTTTTTTGGCTCTAATGAAAAAGGAAGATCTTGGGTGGAGGGAATGAGGCCCAATCTTGCAGAGATCTCAATGGGGCAAGGTAGGCAACTGAATTTGGCACCTTAAATTGAATGAGATGGAGGGATTAGACAGAGGAAGAGTTGAAGAGGGCAAGAGAACCCATTTATCCTCTCCAAATAGCTGAAAACATCAAGAAACTAAAGCAAACCTCAAGTAGAGCACTGCAATTTCAGTGGATTCTACTTTCACTCTTGTTTGATTTAGCTGAGAAGAAATAAGAGAGTAAATGACATACATAGCACATAAGTAAATTCACAAATACATAAGAAAGCACTGTACCAGAACAAAATGCCACAGGGATCCCAAAGAATGTTGCAAACCCTGGTCTCAATTCCTTAGCCAATTTGCTGATATGAGTGTACAATGAGGCTCCTTGCTCTCTCAAGAGTCCAACCATGCTAATGACTGAAAAAACATAAGAGATAGACAAACCATAGCTCATCCTAACCTCTAGGGGTCGAGCTCACATGTTTAGGAGCTGTTCCAACTAATTCTAAACTGAGGACTAGAAATTAGGCAGTGGAATAACATGCCTCTAGAAACAAGGGAACTGATTCATTCAGTTTCAAACAACTTTTTAACAGATGAATCTACCTTCCTAAGTGAAAATTTGAGATATTTACATCATGATCCATCAATGTACATGAAATTAAATCACAAATTTGACATTAAAAAGATGAAAAAGTCAAACTAGCAAAAGTTAGGTGAAAAACAGAGCATTCCTGGTCAAACTGGGCCAAATTTCCTCTATGTGCCGCGCCTGATTCTCTATGCATAATGCCTATTTGGACCCACCTTTGGAGGCCTTCTCAGTATCCAAATTCACTCCAAGTGTGCTTGTTGGAAAGTTTTGTCTGTCTAATTTCGAACCCAAGTGGAAATTTTCAGTTTGGCCTTCATTTACCTTATCAAAAATCAAATCTCCCAAGACTGCTTCCTATGTGTCAAAATAGGGGCAGTAAGGTCATTTGTTGAGTGTTTTTGACCTTTTTGAGGGCTCAAAACCTGTCCAAATTTCTTGGCCATTGGTAGGCAAGTATATTTTTCCATGCCAAATCCAAAAATTCTGAGTTTTTGTGAGTTGGAGGCTCCTATCAAAAGCGAGTGCCACGTGGCGCGACGCATAGAGTAGAAAATCTTGTTTTTTGTGCCAAAAATTTCAAAAATGCAAAAAGTTCCCCAATTTTTTTGAAATTTGGGCTGAGTCTTCTCCATCAAACATTATGTTGGGCCAGGGAAGCCTCAGACAATATATGAAGTTGATCATGCTCCTTTCGCTTCTTTGATGCCCTCTTCAATTTTTCCTTTAAGCTCTTGATTCTCGCCTTGCAGACTTTGTTTCTCGCCATATAATGATATGCCATATGTCTCAACAATGTCTTCTCCTTGTTGGCCTTCTCCAACAACCTCTCTAAGTGGATATTGACTCTTTCAAGCCAAGACTCCCGATCGACATTGATCTCTTTCTCAAGTGAATTGAACTCCACCCTCATCCTTTGGGCAGCTTGGCGATTCTACCGAATACTTTGCAACTCCATAATCGCTTGCTGATCTTCAAGCTGCTTATTCCTTTGCTCCAAGTACTTTATGATCCACTTAGCCTTCTCCAAGTTGAGGGACAAGGCATTGATGTCCGCCTGCTTCTCTTGGATGATTTCTTTGAGATTTGTGCTTTGCGGGCCCACATCTGTATCATCACCCTCAATGAGAATAAAGTCCCGCTCATTTGAAGGCCCCTCATCCTGTAATGGCCTCTTGCCTTTGTCCTGAACCTATGGTGCTGATGACGGAAGCGAGACCCCTTCCACCCGGGGTGGAGATAATACTCGCTTTGCTGCTGCGAACATTCGTCTAGCGCCCTTCTGATAAGTGATAAACATCGGCATACTAGCGGTCTGTGTCTCATGACCCTCATGCTGATAAGAAGGTCCACCTGTCTCATGCAAAGCCTCTGAAGGTCCCGGAGGAGCTGTGAAAAAATCACGAGAAATGAAGTCCTCCCAAGTGATGCCTTGCAATCCAAGTTGATGGATGACCATAATTTTAATGAGAGCAAAATGATATATACTGTTGAACTGTTGCTGAGGAGTCTTGTGCTGCACTAGAGTGGTCATCTTTTCAATATTTCGGCACATGAAGTAAGGGATGTTCATCATCCTCACCCTGGTAAAATGCATTAGCATCTTGATATGATAAGCATATAAACGAGAAAACCGGCCCTCACAACTGAAATACTTCATTATCAATTTCATCAAAGGAGCATAAGAATCTTTGAGGTACCGAAAAGGAAACAATCCGCTGAGTTGTCTCAAATAGCCAGGCTTGATGTATGGTTCATAATGTTTCCTATCAATTTGGTGCCTCTTGTTCCATTGCTCTCCAATGTTAGGAATGCCGGTTGCTAGTGAAATAGATTCTGGTGTTAAAGTGAACGTCACACCAGCTAGAGTGGCTTGACCATCATGTAAATGAAGCACAAACAAACAAGCCAACTCATGATGAAACTAAATTCTAGCAACCATCTCACAAAATTCAAAGCAAGACTGGTGTTGAAAACAAGACATGGCGAGAGGGCAGGCCTGCAACTCAGCAAGAGTGGTAGGTTCTTCTCGAATATGTTTGCCACCTCTATGAGGCCTCCTGGGTGCATGTGCATATGTAGGTGATTCACTGTGTGTCTCCTCTTCATAATCATGTGAGGGATCAGATTCCATCTCTGCTAGTGGGTGAGCTGTCTTGATGAGAAGTAGGCAATTTGTGATGTTTTTGATTTCTGCCACCAAGGGAAAAGTGATATGAGGGACTGTAGAGGGAGGGAAAAATGAGGGATTTTTGGGATTGATGGGATAGGGTTTAGTTAGGGAAACAGGGGATTTAGGGAGTAATTTAGGAGTTTTGGGTATAGCACTAGGGTTTGGGAATTTGTATTTAGGAGTTGGGGAATGGGAATTGGGATAGGAATAGATGATGTTTTAAGAATATGTGAGTTTAGGGAATAGGAAAATGAGGGAAAATGGAGTGAGGGAGTAGAAAGGTGGACTTGGTGGCCAAATAATCAATACAAACCCTAGGCAAGAGTTTCCTTTGAGAGATTTGAAAAGATAGGGTTTGATTTCCTTTTAAATAATCACCATAAGACAACCACCATAAATTGCACAAAAAATTGTTTCACTAGCAGTGATAAAAGCTCAACCTACTTGCACAAATGAAGATCCAAGCGTTTTGGGCGATTTGGAGTGAGTTGTTGAAGATTTCGGGCTTGCCGGCTCTACGTACCGTGCCTCAAACCCAACGCGCCGTGCACTATGTATGCGTCGCGCCCGTTCACTTTAACACTAGAAATCGCGGCTCTATGCGCCGCGCCAGTTGCCCAATGCACCGCGCCTCTGTTTTGGGGCAATTTTTCACCAATTTCTCTTGCTTGCTCTAAACACGGCTTTGCTTTGGTTCCAAATTTGTCCTTGAGTGCAAATGAGCTTTTCAAATTGAAGAAATGACTTATATACAAGGAGCCTTTAAATTTTTGGTTTATAAAACCCACTTTTACAATGTTTGGAAAATGACTTTATTTTGAACTCTGTTTTGAGCTTTTTCACTTTGTTAGAGCTTGTGATGAACTGAATGACTTATGTTTTGTTTGTTTTGCAAGGGCTTGGAGCTACTGGGGCTAGGGAAAGTGACCAGGGTTGCAGGGGAATAATTTACACATGAAGGAAATGTAATTACATAAATTTGTACAATAAAAGTTAAAATAATCTAAAACACATCTCTGAGCTCTGAGTAGTGAAACCCTAGAATCCAAAGCTCTGATACCAAATGTTATGAAACCAACTCAAGAAAAAGATAGAAAAGATAGATCAACGCCTTAGAATTTAGCCTCTTTGAGGGGGCAACCTCCTGTACATCACATAAATGAACAATTCTTCGATGATACAAATGAAAAGACCTCCTTTCTATATATAGGAGTCTAAGGGGTCA
>APFE031273047.1:0-44064 GCA_000404065.3 Pinus taeda | reverse complement strand
TCAAGCAAACTATTTATGAGAAGGAAATGTTGGCAATACTACATGCACTTAAGAAATGGTGACCTTACCTAATGGGAAGACACTTCAAGGTAAAAATGGATCATGATAGTCTTAAATACCTTTTAGAACAAAGATTATCTTTATAAGAATAGAAAAAATGGGTCACAAATATGTTGGGTTATGACTTTGAAATCATCTACAAAAATTGGAAGCAAAATGTTGTTGCAGATCCACTCTCAAGAAAGGATGAGGATGTGGAAGCATTTTTTTGTGCTATTTCTATTATCCAACCAGATTGGATCAACAAAGCAAGGGATGAATGGAAGAAGGATGCAGAAGTGTGGCCACTCATTCAAAAGTTGCAGAAGATCCCAATTCAAACAATATTTCCAGAACTTGAAGAGGAAGGAAAAATCATATTGGAACCTGGAGTAGTCACAGAAACAAGAACCCGACATCTAAGAAATTGGTCAATTTTAGAGTATCTCATCAAGTGGAAGAACTTACCCACTGAAGATTCCACATGGCAGGAAAAGAATTTTATACAGAAGCATCAAGAACTACTCAAGCGTTGAGGACAACACTTTTTGAAGGAGAGGGGCATGTTAGGCCCCTATACTACTAGTGTAACCCCTTATTGTTATTAGTACAAGCCCCTTATTATGTTTTTGTACTCATGTAGTCCCCATATTGTTATTATTGTGCCCTTACATTATTATTGTTATGTCCGCTTTGATCATATTATGACCCCTTAGACTCCTATATATTGAAAGGAGGTCTCGTCATTTGTATCATCCAAGAATTGCTCATTTGTGTAATGTAAAGGAGGTTTCCCCCTCGAAGAGGCTGAATTCTAAGGCGTTGATATCTTTTCTATCTTTTTGTGAGCTGGTTTCATAAAAAATTGAAGATAGCAATGATGAATCTAAAGACAACCATGTGTAGTAAAAACAACAAAAAGAAGAATCTAGTGATGTGGGTATAGTCAGCAATCCAAGTCCACTAAGGAGTGAGCAAGACAGATTTGAGGCAAGTCCACTACCAAGGAGATTAGGTATGTTGATGCACTTAATAGCAAGGTATATCGATTATGCTCTTATGACCAATATTTTAAATTTTGTTGAGCCCATAAGTAATAATGAAGCAAGTCAATATGATGAATGGAGGTTAGCTATGAAAGATGAATATGAGGCAATGATTAAAAACAAAACTTGGGAATTAGTTGAACTCCCATAAGGGAAACAACCCATAGGTTATAAATGGTTATATAAACCTAAGTTCAAAGAAGATGGTAGAATAAATGAATATAAAGCTAGGTTGGTAGCTAAAGGGTACTCAGAAAAAGAAGGTATTGATTATGAAGAGACCTTTTATCTTGTTGTTAAGTTAAACACTATTAGAATGTTAATAGTCTTAGCTACAAAGCATCATTGGAGGGTACACCAACTAGATATGAAATATGCTTTTTTAAATCGACAATTGAAGGAAGAGGTATACTTAACACAACTTGAAGGGTTTATTGAACAAGGGAAGGAACATCTGGTTTGTAGATTAAAGAAGGCATTGTATGGATTAAAATAGGCACCCATATCTTGGTATGAGAAAATAGACTCTTTCTTCTTGCATAATGGTTATAAGAGGAGTAAAAATGACTCAAATATGTATATTATGTTTGACTTAAAGGGGAATATTGTCTTGAATTATTTGTATGTTAATGATATGATTGTGATTGGAAAAGTTAATGAATTGATTAAAGAAATCAAAGTGCATATGTCAGAAGTTTTTGAAATGAAATACCTTAGAGAATTACATTATTGTTTGGGTCTTGAAGTCTGGAGGGATTCTTGCCAGGCTTTTTTCACTCAAGGAAAGTATCTTAGGGGATTATTGAAGAATTTAGAATGGATCAATGTAAATCTGCCTCAATGCCTTTACAACAGAATCTTGAATTACACAATGATGATGGTTCTAAAGAGGTGGATGCTACACTGTATAGACAACTAGTTGGAAGTCTGATTTATTTGACTACAGCTAGACCTGACATAGCTTGTTCAGTCAGTTTGTTGAGCCATTTTATGTCAAAACCTCTTGAGAATCATTGGGTGGTAGCAAAGGTGTCTTAAGGTATCTTCAAGTAACCTTACGCTTTGGCATTAAATATACTGATTCTTTTGATGTTAAATTCCTAGGTTTTTCAGATTCAGACTGGGCTAGAAATCTTGATGATAGAAGATCCATAATTGGTTATGCTTTTAGTATTGGATACGGGGTCATTTCTTGGAGCAGTAAGAAGAAGAGTACTGGATCATTATCTTCAGCAGGAAGCAAAGTATAGTGTTGTATGTGCAGCCACTTGTGAAGCAATTTGGTTCAGGAGACTTCTTCATGATGTTGGAGAAGAACAAAAAGATGCTACAATTATTAAATGTGACAACCAAGTTCAATCAAGTTGGAAAATAACCCCATTTTTCATAAAAACACAAAACATGTAGATACTCAATTTCACTTTGTTAGAGAAAAGGTTCAGTCTAAAAAAGTTTTCATTAGATATTGTAACACATGTAAGAATGCAACAAATATCTTCACCAAGCCCCTTGGGAGGATTAAGTTTGAATTGTTTAGGGAGCATGCAAAATTTTACGGGCTAATATTCACAAGTAAGCTAATTTTCCATGATTTTTCCAAAAAAAAGATTCGCCAATTTCCATTTTTTATAAAAATTATTCACCCAAATTTTATAATATGAAATTAGTTTACCTTAAAACTCACCAACATTATATAGAAAGTATATATAAAATCCTTATAAATTTGAATAATTTTACAAATACATCAATAAACATTTTATAGTTTGCATATTAGGGACTAGTGATATTCGCCAATGTTCTTAAACTTCAAGATAATTTTCCATGCTTAAAATTTTCCCTGTTAGGGAGATGTTAGATGTGCAAGTAAACCCTTTCTTCATTAAGGGGGAGAGTTGCAAATAATGGAGAATATGTATTATTGGAGAGAGTTTGTTTCATAGTTGTGCATGTGTCCTAGATTAGGATTAGTTACTATTTTATAGGAGTCACTTCTAATCTCCCTAAAATGATGCAAACTTATATATTTTTTATTTTATGATTAATTGAATAGAGAGTTCTCATTTAGCAATCTCCAGGTGCATCTTGCTCACCTATGAGCTTCTAGTTTTAGAATATAAGTTGTATATTCTATTTTTAACACTACGGTGATCAATGATACCGAGTCGTATACGAAGGACTGGATGTCCTAAAGGAGATACTTCTATTACTTAATATGATATGCTATTGTGATATATTGTTCTGCATAGTCTAGTCTATAGAGAATCTGCACAAAACTATGCATACAGATGGAAAGGCAACGATGAATCTAATGAAGTTAACTATGGTCCAATAGCATTACATTAGGGTGGTCTATTATATTTACTCACTCATGTTATACTTTATGCACTATTCATTGTAACTACTTACAGGTATGCCTGGACTAGTGTCATGGCTGGAGAATTTGCAACCATTATATTCTACATTTTTCACTAGTTAGATAGGTTCCATATGATCGGGAATAATCCTTGTTTTCTAGTCGAAGATGATAAAGTGGAGGCTACATCTCGAACATTGAATATGGAAGATGATTTTGAGCTAGAAGATAGAAGGGGATCTACTAGATCCCTTCGGTCCATGGATTAGGTACCAGATGATGATAAGAGCTTTGGGTACTAGTTGTTGTTATATTTGCAAAAGCTTTGGAATTAATCAGGCACAAAGGGATTAATAGTAAGGGGATTTCCATGGATGTGATAAGGTTGGATATTGTGATACATTGAATTTTTCTTAATGTCATGGAAATTGGAGAAGCCTGATACAAGCTCCCAATGAATCCTCAAGACTTCACTGATGATGACGATGTAAATATTTGGTCATGTTAAATTGAAATGTGTTTTGAACTTATTTGGAGTTCGTCAAGAAAAGCGTGTTGATGTAGACATCAAGGAATTGTCTTGGAATTTAATAGAGTTAATCAACAATATTGATAATATCCAACTCAATATGTAGTTATTTTGTAAAAACTAGTTACTCTAACAAATCACGCATCACACATGCAAACATGGACATCTAAGAAAATGATTGGATGGTGACATTGAATATGCCAAAGACAAAGATACAAAAATTGTGAAAAATTACAAAGAAGGAAGATAGATGACATTAGAGATTTTCATACCACCTTTAATTAGTTTTTTTTTTCTAAGAGTAATCTATTGATAAAATAAAAAGTTATTTAAAAAGTGTCCTGGTCAGAAAGGGACTCGGCCTACATCAGCATGCTACCATTAACAAAATATGAGATTGCCCCAACAGAGGGGAAACCAGTCTAAAAGAGAGAGAGAGATACAAAAAAAAAACACCGGATATATCCACAGTTTCTTGAAGAGAACCAAGAAAACAACATTGCAAACCCAGCAACCCCACCCAGAAATCCGAAAACCCACCCAGAAACCCGCAGTGCGTCCGCACTAGACCACCAACCTAGACAAAAAACAAGACAGAATAGACCAAGAACTAAGTGAAGTGCTACCTGGCAGACATGACGCATGCAACGAATTCCTTCATGGTAGGTTCCTCCACAATCGGGCAGGCCCAGTCATCTGGGTTGTCCGAATCAGCATGGCCCACTGCCTGCTGAGTGACTTCCCTGCTGCCAGCTTCCAGCTGCGGGCCTGACGTGTCCGCCATGCGACTTTCCACAGCCTGCGTGTCACTCTGCAGGCCCAAGTCCTTATGCGAGCTGTCAACAACGGCCTTCCCATGCCGTCTATTCTGACCACCATTACCACCTTGTTCTTCGTCATTGCCTCTGTTCCGACTTGGACCAGCTCTGTGCATCTCCTCCATGGAAATTGTCATAGGGATGTTCTTCTCAGCTTCTTCAGTAATGGAGATGGAAATGGTGGTGACAATGACCGGGCAGTTCAAAGAGCTGCGAAACCGGAATTGCATGGTATGGGGGACTTGGTGCAAGGCTAGAGGAAAGGGAACAGTGCGCACAACCACCTCATCGTGACCAGAGCAGTGGAGGCCTGCTCTGCCCCGGCTGCTTTTGGTGTTTGGATAGTGTGGTTTTTCCGCCGAGGAAGTCGGGGAATTCGAAATACTTTGATGCAGAGCTTGAGACCGAGAGCTACCACCTCACGTACCGCCGCGTCTGTTATCCATATGGTGGCGAACAATGGTGGAAAGAGGAGCAGAGAATGAGTTAGGGTAAGCGGAAGGGGAGTAGACAGGGGAATTTTGCATAGAGGAAGTAGAGTGTTGGAGAATAGGTGTGGAATTGCAGAGAATTGTTTGGGAATGATGGTAACCATTGCCCAAATCAAGGCAGCTGACAATCCAGCAGTGTCACCCTGTGTTGGTTCTCTCAGTTGGCTCTGCCGCCTACAGAGGGCAAGCGCAATGGAACAAGGGAAGAATGCTAAGATTGGGAGCGGGTGCCATGGTTAAATAGGGTATGGCTCTACCTCAACTGTAGCAGGCATTTAATGCTGTCTGCGAGGTGCCCTGAGGATTATTAACTCTAGTCTTGGGAGGATTGCTAAGGGCCAAGTGGCCATCCCGTCCGCCATCGTCCCATCTCCTCACCAGTAACGCATTAATGGTCACCCGCATCTGGGGAATGAGCTTCCTGTTGCACCAGGTCAGTGTAGATTTGCAATTGATTTTGGTCATCTATGATGGCGAGAGGACCGTAGTGTAGAATCTGGTCCTGATTTATCCCAATGTTTGTTATAAGATCAACAACTTTGTTACAATCCCTTTTGACATGAATAAAAGTTATTGCTTTTCTGTCTTTTATTCATTTCTCTATTGTTTCAAGCTTGGTCATTAGTCTCCAACTGTTGACAACTCATGAAGCAGATCTTCCTTGTTGTATTTGAGTGGTCATATTGATGAGGATTTGAGTATCCCCTTCTATAAGAATTGGATAGAAGTTATGTCGGTCAGCAAGATTCATACCTTGCCATAGGCCTTCCAATTCTGCTGAGTTGTTTGTGTCCCATCCAATGGAGCCAAAAAAAGATAATAAGGGTTGGCCTTCATAATTTCTAAATATGCCTCCATATCCTACTTTGTCTGAGTTGCCTTTGGAGGTGCCATCAAAGTTTAACTTAATCACTCCTACAGAGTGGTGTGACCAATATGAAAGCTGCCTGGTTGTGATGATGGTTCTATGGGGATTCGATTGAACTTGTGGGAGTTGTAGATTCCAGTTGGCCCATATGCTTAATTCCTATGGTTGGGTTGGAAAGTCCTCCGTTGTCCATTGATGCAATGTGAGAGTTTCCTTGATGTTCTAAAATAGGTTAGTCCATATTATTTCTAAGGAAGTTTGATGATTTTTGAAAATTCGTTTATTTCTTTCCTTCCAAATTGTCCATAGAAGGAGACCTGGTAGGATGGTCCATAACTTGTTGAGAATTTTGTTGTTGTAGGGTGTTGGAGTCCAATTGTGGATGGTGCCTCTTAAATCCCTAAGAATTCTGTAAGGTCTCTGGCATCTGAACGTGAGCTTTTCCCAGATTTGATTGGCCATGCGGCAGGAATCCATGAGGTGCTGAGTGGTTTCTTCATTATTTTGACAGTTGGGACAGTAAGAAGGACCATGAAATCCTCTTTTAATTAAGTTATCCCATGTGAGAATTCTTTGATGATACAGTAGCCAGATAAAAGTGGAGACTTTGGGCCAGATCCCTGTAGTCCATATACGTTGCCAGGTAGGATCTATTGGTTCCTGAGTTTGGCACATTATTTGGTATGCCTCTTTGGTGGTGTATGTGCCTTTCGGTGTGTAGCCCTATCTTAGAACATCGCTTTCTGTATGGACTCTGATTCTTCTATTGGTGAGCTATTTGTGTAGCTCAAAGTTATAAACTTCCATTTCTTGCTGTGCTATTTGCCTTATCGGTTTCCATTGCCTGAATCCTTGTGTCATGCCAGGAGTCCAAAACTGTGCAACATTGTATGCTTGGTTAATGTGGTTTGCATGATTATTTGTATCTAGTAAGAATGCTTCAATTTTGGGTCTCTGTTGCCAGGAGTCCGTCCAGAAATGTGCCATTCTCCCATCCCTTATCTCCCAGAAGCTATGCTGGTAGATTGCCTCTCTGTGTTGCTTGGCCGCGTTCGAGATTAGGGAACCTGTAGGTGTAGTCGTGATTCTGATTAGTTCTTGTTGTGGTCTATTATTTTCATATTTTGCTATCCATAGTTGCACCCATAGCTTCTGTGGATAGGAAACCCATTGCCACTAAATCCTTGCTCCCATCAAAGTGTTGCTTTGTTGAGGATCTCCTAAACCGAGGCCTCCCTGTTTTTTGGGCTTGCAGACTTTATCCCACTTGACTAGAGCCCATTTTCTATTTTGTCCTGTGGAACCCCATAGAAAATTGGGTTGCAAATTGTGAATTCTTTTCAGAACCCTTTTTTGCGCAGCAAGCACTGAGAACAGATAGAGGGGAATTGATTGTAGAACAACTTTTATCAGGACTAGTCTACTTGCCATATTGAGAGTTCTATATGTCCAAGCTAATAGTCAACTTTCCATTTTCTCTATGAGTTGATGCCAGGAAGCATGCTTTAAGGCTAAGTCTATAAGAGGGGCGCCTAAATACTGAGATGAAAGCTTGGCTTGAGAGAAACCAATGATGCGAGTGATGATTCTTTCGGTGGGAATAGGAGTATTGAAGAAAAAGATCTGAGATTTGGAGGTGTTGATGGTGGTGCCCGAAGCTTCTGAAAACGTGTCTAAAATTGCTTTGAAGGTTCTGGCTTCTTGTACAGAGGGATGACCAAAGAGCATATTGTCATCAACAAATTGTTGATGGGTGATGGCACGGGATCCATGGATAGAGAGTCCTCTGAGATTATTGGATTGGACTGCATGTTTTATGATACGACCTAGACCTTCAGCCATAATTATAAAAAGAAAAGGGGACAGTGGGCAACCTTGACGATTTCCTGTTGAAGGGTGATAAGATTTAGAGGGGATCCCATTGACAAGAACAAAGAAAAATGGGGAGGATATGTGAGTCATCATCCATCGAACCCAGGTTGGGTTGAAACCAAAGGCCATTAGCATCTATTTTATATATGTCCAACTGAGTTTATCAAAGGCTTTGGAAAGGTCGATTTTCAGCAACATACCTGCTTGCTTGTTCATTTTGAGCGAATGAATGGTTTCATGGGTTAAAATTATACCATCCAGAATTTAGCGGCCTTTTACATATCCAGATTTCTCTGGAGAGATGAGAAGAGGGAGGAGCGGTTTGAGGCAATTAGCTATGACTTTCAAGATAATTTTGTAGATAACATTGCAGAGGGCAATAGACCTAAACTTCTCTGGGGTGCTTGGTTGCACGACTTTGGGAATGAGGGCGATGGAAGTTGAATTGAGTGAGGGGAGTAACCAGTGCATTTCTCTTGATTCCTCTACCACATTCCAAGCATATGCTTTAATAAGATCCCAGAAGTGATGGTAAAAATTAGACGTGAAGACATCAGGTCCCGGCGCCTTCCCCGCCTTTAGTTTATTGGAAGCCTCTTCAACTTCTATGATTGTGACCGGCCTTAGCAGTAATTTATTATATTCCTCAGTGATGAGTTTAGGTATATGTTGTAGGATATCATTGATGGCACTCTATCTATCTGTGGGTTGTTCTTGATGAATAGCTTTGAAGTGATTTATCATCTCTTTCTCTATGTCTTCCTATTTTTCCAGTTTGTCTCCTTGAGAATTTTGAATATGTGAGATTATGTTGTTCATTCTTCTTTGTATGGTTGTGCTATGGAAGAATTTAGTATTTCGTTCCCCTTCTTTTATCCATCTGATTCTTGATTTCTGTCACCATAGTAATTCCTCTTGTTTTCCTCTTTCATCTAGCTATGTTAGTAGAGTTTGTTCCTGCATGCCATACTCCTTTGTTCTACCTTCTAGGATGATTTTCTGCTGAAGCTCTATTAGGCTCTGCTCCAGGACTTTTTTCTCTTGGAAGATGTTGTCGAAGGTGGTATGGTTCCAAATTTTGATTTGTTTTTTGATATGTTTCAGTCTTTGCTGGAATTGGTACATAAGTGAGCCTCCGCTGGGAATAAAGATTTCCCAAGCGTCTTTGACCATGGTGTTGAACTCAAGGTGTGTAGGCTAGAAAGTTTCAAACTTGAATGGTTTCTTGTTGGAGTTTCCTAGATTATTCCATTGTAAAGAAATGGGCCAATGATCTGAGCCAGCTAAGGGTAGGATAAAGGTGCTTATATCTCCACGAAGATGAACAAAGTTGTCTGAGAGTAGAAATCTGTCTAACCTGGATGCTATTTGTTGAGTACCTTCTCTTTTGTTGTTCCAAGTGAAGATGTTGTTGTCAAAAGGTGGGTCCATAAGACTATTGTGTTGAATATATGCTTTGAACTCATTACTTTTTTTGTCAAGCTTTTGTCTGCCTCCCAGTTTTTCCTCCAGCTATGTTATCATATTGAAGTCTCCTCCCGTTATCCAAAGTGGATAAGCTCTTTGTTATATACCTAGGGGGGGTAATATGGGGTACCAAGGGAGGTACCCAAGGTAATAATATAATAATGAGATGGGCCATAGTAATAAATAAGGTGGTTAACCCATATCATGTAAGGGACCACAAGTAGTTTTGTAATAATGTAATGGCCCATGGTCATGGTGTTAGGGTGGTATGTAGGGACATGGTTAATGATCCATTTGGTATTGCATGTATGAGGCCTATATAGAGGCTAGAGACTCCACATGGAGGGATGTCAAGAAATAGTGTCAATGAATATTGTATGAATAGGCATATGGCTTGTGGAGTGTTCTCCTTCCTTAAGGAGTGAATGTATGGTGTTTCCCTACCTTAAGGGTTTGATAATAAAGAAGCATTTCTATCTTATTTATTGGGTTTATTTCTATTGTCTTATATTTTCATATCAAATCTATAATATTCTTGGGTTAGAGCTATAACAAGTGGTATCAGAGCTATATTATTTCTGGGTTAGATCCACAACACTCTTGGAGCGTTGAGGATCTTCAATGTTTCTAATTGCTTTATCTTTTGCGTACTTTCCTGAGGGAAGTAAACATTAGTTAGGTGTCTGTGTATGTTGGTGCCAATCAGATGGAACATGGCTTGAATGAAATGGTGAGAAGCATGGATATTTGTTAAGGAAATATGCTGAGAATTCCATGCTATGGCTAATCCTCCTGATGCATCGGTTGCATCAACTATTGTTGTTTGACATCCCGCCCAAGCTTTGCATAAAATGGGTTCTAAGGTACTGGTACTGCATTTTGTTTCTTTCATGAATACAATATGTGGTTGTTCTTGCAGGATCATGTTCTTCAACATTTTGTACTTCCCGGGACTATTAAGTCCTCTTACATTCCATGAGTGAGATTCATGGTTGACTGGTAGGTAAAGATTGGTAATATTTGGTCAACTTAGAACATCTTCCCGTGTCCACTAGCATTTCCCTAATTAATATGGTATGTTGTAGATCTATCTTTCTGCCTTTTTTCTTTCCATCTTTAATGATATGTTTCCCATCCCATTTGCCTCCTTTCTGTATGCCCAAAGTATTGTGCTGATGCACCCTTGTGAGCACTACTTCCAAATTTTCCAGTTGTCTATCTTGTATTGAGTCGAACTCTTTTCTTTTGCAGGCTTGCTCTGGATTGAAGATGTCTATTTCCCCTAGATCAAAGCTTTCTGGTTCCACTTCCATTAAGCTTTGCTGACTTCTCCCTTCCTAGTGGATTGGTGGCTAAGAGGGTTCTCCCTGAATATCATCTATGCCCATATTTTTATCAGACCATAGGGCTTTGTGAATAACAGGATTGGGGTTGGGTTACGAATCTGAGGCTAGCTTTTTGGAAGGGATATCTTTCGAGGGATGACTGGTGTTAGCTTGGGTGAGAGTGGGGGACAGAGGTTTGGAAGGAGCAGAGCTTGGGTTTGCTGGCCTGGGCATTTCTGAATCAAGTTGTTCTAGATATGTCAGAATATTAAAGCTGTTGCTGGAGGATGACAAAGAAGAAGATGGAGCTACATTTTTGGGTGCAGAGGGAGGTTTCTTGTTATGATTTTTCCTACTAGTTACCTTGGTGAAGCCTGCTGGATCAGACTTGTCGCTAGAGTCTGTGGTTTTAGGCGACATATTTAAGGGACAGTCACGAAAGAGGTGACTTTGGGTATGGCATCACCTGCAACGGAAGGGTACATGTTCATAGTCAAGGGGCTGAATCCATTCAAAGTCATCATGAAGAAGACTTACCGTGTCCTGTAGTGCATGGCCAAGCTTCATGTAGACGCAGATCCGTGCATAGGATGTTTATCTTCAGAGCTTAGTTTCCTCTGCCACCTTTATAAACTCACCTAGTCCATTGCCAATGGTTGTTAGTGAATCCTCATCCCAGTATTCCAGTGGAAGCGAGTACAAGAATACCCAGACTAGCGCCCAGCTGAAATCTTCCTTATCACGGTTGAATCTTTCGACCTAGTCACGTAGATAGAGACCTGCTACGTTAAAGAAGTAACGTCCTCCATCTAGGACCCTGTTCCGGTCTTCAAGGCAGTTGAAAGTGGCAGTGAAAAAGCCCTTAGGGCCCAACTATAGAGTTAGATGACCTTTGGGCTTCCATTTTGAAGTGATCCAGCCTTGCAGTGCTTTTTTAGTAGGCCAGAAGCCTATGAATTTGCCAATAAGAGCATGATCTTTCATGTATTTCTTTTGCGCATTTATCCTGTGACTAGGCAGCTCGATCTTGGGCCTTTCTGTAGCGATGAGATTGCATGTGGTCGATGAAGCGTTCTTTGGCTTGACTGAAGTCGCTGGTTTATCCGATTTCTCTTGTTCCAAGTCTTCTTGTTCATTCTCTTCCGGCTGCTACGCAGGCCGTGTTTCATCCTTCTCTGCTGTTTTAGTTCCGCTCTTAGTGGGGTTTTCCTTATTGTGAGTTTTGGGGGAAGGCACTAATGCCTCCCCCATTGGACCACTCATTTTCCTCTACTTATCAGAGTCCTAGAATCAGACCTGACAACTTTGCTGAGGTCTGTAAAGCTATGTGCTCAGACTATGTGCCGTGGAAGGGTCTGTTAGGAACCCTAGTTCCTCAGCGCACCATCGCTCCAACCAGACCTTGGTCCCTCTAGAGTGTGTGTTGTGATTGCTTAATCACCACCTTTAATTAGTTACAATTATTACTCTTCTTAAATGGAAATAAAAATAAAAAATTAATAATATATAAATTAAATAATATATAATATATATATATATAAATAATTTTAAAAGTATATATAGTAAATTAATATAAAACAATTATATCTTAAAAATCAATATAAAGATATCATTTTTCCTAACAACTAAATATTATAGTCTCTAGCTGAACGCAATGACCAAAAGGACGATAGTAACCACTCCCTTTATGACAGTGAATCCTCAAGATACAATGATATAAGCCTTATTGTTCATATTGCAATGATGGATTGCCTATAACACTAACGAATAGGTTTTTATATGGATTGTATTTGATAGCGTAGAAACCCGAAGCGTCTATTGTTATTTATCCATAGTGTATATGGATTAAACTAATTAAATATAATTTTAAATATTAAAATTAAAATTGAATTATTTTAATATATAATTATTGAAGAGGATTTACAATTAATTAATATAAGTAGATTCATATTTATTATTAATTAATATAAATCTTATAATAATATTTAAAATACTATTGATACCAGAGATATCTGCCAATATTTTCTCTGCTAACGGCGAATTCCAAAGGAGGGAGAGACAATCCCTCCTATAGTCGAATCATCATTGAGAAACCAACAGTAGGTAAGCAGCATGCAGCGCACGCAACTTCTTTACAAGCCAACAATAGGTAAGCAGCATGCAGCCCACACAACTTCTTTAGGAGAAAATCAGATGCATGCATAATCAAAACCCTAGGTACCTGTGAATCAAGCCAGGAATTGACAACCAGGTAGTTTTTTACAAAACATAGCTACAGATCCAAAGTATGAAGTTCACCCGAATAAAGTTGGTGATTTTATACATATCCAAAGTATGAAGTTCACCCGAATAAAGTTGGTGATTTTATACAGATCCAAAGTATGAAGTTCGCCAAAATAAAGTTGGTGATTTTATACCGTATATGCAAGAATATGCACTGATAGGAAAGTTCGTAGGAATCCGCCAACAAAGAATGCCCTTTCCTAATGGACCTACCTAAAGCAGAAGACTAATGGACAGATCAAGTTGGAGCTCAATGCACATGGATTTATCATGGTCATTTTCCCCAATCTGGAAGACCAGAACAAGAAAATAGCTCATATTTTTTTTAATAGACAGATCAAACCGGAGCTCAATGCACATGACTTTATCATGGTCATTTTCCCTAGAAGACCAGAACAAAGTGTTGGAAAATAGTTCATATTTTTTTTTAATGGACAGATCAAGCTAGAGCTTAATGCACACGGCTTTATCATGGTCATTTCCCCAATCTAGAAGGCTGAAACAAAGTGTTGGGAAATATATATATATATATATATATATATATATATATATATATTTAATGGTTTATACCGAGAGATTCAACCTAGATTAAAGAAGATTTCCAAAGCAAATGTTATGGATTTGCATGTTTTTTTTGCCAAGAGGGATTTTGGAAGAGGATACCTAGCAATAGTCAGGCTATGCCCTAGGACCAATCAATAATTGAGGCATGCCCTAGGACAATAGGACAATAAATATTAGCGTATAGGGATATGTTAAATTTATTAAATATTATTTTTAATGATTAATATTAAAATTAGAATTATTTTAATATAATTATTTTGAAAATAGATTTTTAATTAATGAATCAAAATTAATATGAGGTAGATGTATAATTTCTTTTATAATCAATATAGATTTATAATATTATATTCAAAAGATTATTAATAATAACAAAAATTTAATAATACTCACTCTCAAAAACTTAGTGGAAAAAATTTCAATCCCTTATGATACAGAGGATCTCTGCCAATATCCACTCTCCTGATGCTGAATGCGAGAGGAGGAAGTGAAAATCCCACCTATAGTTGAATCGTCTATGAGGGATCAACAATAAGAAAGCAACATGCAACACATGCAACTTCTTTAGGAGCAAACTAGATGCATGCATAGCCAAAACTCCTGACACTAGTAAATCAAGCCAGGAATCAATGACCAAGTAGTTGTTTACCAAAGGCAATTATAGATCTGTTGGTGGGGAGAAATGTATCGCCAATAGTAAGGGGATCTCCCCAGAGTGAAGTCCCGATTATACCTCACAATGTTTGGGATAGGAGCCTCAACTCATATGTGGGCCTAGTTGCAACCATGTTTTTTTCCTCTTGGCTTTCGAGTGAAGAGATATTAATGTGAGGTGAGTGTGAAATAATGAAGAGTGATGGTGAATCAACCCACAAATGATAAACTTGAAATACAAAGTACATGAGTATAACATCATAGCAATAAGATCAAGTATATCTCAACAGGAGTTAGCTAGTTAAAACTATCTAGGACATACAAGAGTGAAAGAGAACTAGAAACTAATTGTGAAATAGTTCACATGGAATGAAAGAGAAAAGATTTATCAAACATATAAGCAACAATCCACGAATTATCTCATAAACCTATAACTTGTGAAATAAAACATGCACACATGATACAAGCATTGGATAGCCACTACAACCACTATGAATGTGCATGAGAATCTATGCCAAGAATAAATAAATTCTCATCGATAATGCTGCAATCGCAAGTACATGAGCCACAAGCCCATGGAAATCCAATAGTGGAAGGTAGGGTGCTTATATTGTCTCTGAAATAAGTCCCTATCATCACCACAACCCAGTCTAAAATCGCCAAGAGAAAGAGTGCTTAGAGCTACCTAAGTGTTGATAGTTATCTCTAGTGCTAAAAGACTCAAGTGTTAAAAGCCCTCCCTTTAGAGGAATGAGGTTATATTTATACAAATGGGTAGGTGAATCTTCACCTTCCCCATGAACTTTCAGTTACCTCATGACCTATTTGACTCCTAGTGAGTTTTGATATTCTTATGAATCTTACATGAATTTTAGTGTTTACCATTTTATAATTATGACAAAAAGTATATATTTACAACAAGCCAAAAGAGAAATTAAGAGGAGAAATAGAGATTATTGTTACAAATTTTGAGATGACTATTGTTGGTGTTGTCAGAAAATCATAGAAATTTGTATATGTTGCTGAACAAGGATCATGACATCAATTTTTTTTTTTTATGGAGTTGAATCTACTTTCTTTGAGGAAGTGCATAGATCTTGTGTCTCAAGTACGTTGAGAATAATTGGATTTCTAGTTTGTCCTAAAAAGGAATTTTTCGTCACTATAGTACTAGTTTCCATTTCCAACTGATGCATTTGATCATAGTTTGTTTTCCCATGCTAGAACTACAATCAATTTAATCCTAAACATAATTTGACGAATATTCAATGATAATTGTGTCTGTATAATCCTTTAAGCACTTCATGTCTTCCCTATCTTGCTAAGAGAAATAATCACTACTCTTTGAATATAACATTCTCGATGATATGCCAAAATTGTTAAACTCATATCGTTGTCCCATTGTACTCTTCATATAATTTGATTCAAACATCATTGCAGTAGTTACTTTATTTTTGACTTTAGGGCTTGTAGATAGTTTAGTAACTGAATCCCTCACTTCTGAATACACATTTTTGCTAATTAACTAAAATTTCAAGAATCTTCCTTATTATAATATTTTGAATTTGTAGATCTGGAATCCTTAAGATAACATTTTCCATTAGAAGCCAACAACTCGTGAGATTTCCATCCTGTGGATAGGATTGGAATAGTGCACATAGAGAATTCAGTCACAATAATTATTTCAGGCAATTTTCCAAGAGAATTGACAAGACAATATCCACTTCCATTGTAAGAATCTTTGCAACAATTTGAAACACTTTGATTCTGATAAACTATAGATATTGTTGCACTGTAATTTATATGTGAAGGACTTGAACATTTTTCTCTTATGAGACAAAATATGTAGTTCAAGATCCTCCAACATCCCTCAATACATCAAGTAAACTAGGGACTTCAATCTAACCTCTAAGACTTCAGCTTGAAAGTGGGTATGTTATGAATTCCCTAGCTGTGATGAATGGAAATAATAATGTTGCAACAATTGTCCCTTTCTACAAAATAGATACCACCAAACTCTAACAAATATGCCTCTGTTGGATGCTCAAAAAGACTTGTTGGTGATGAAACCCCTCAGGAATCATTATGCACTAAAGCAATGCATTGATACTTATATAAAGTATAAATTGGTATTGAATCATCATGAATGCAAAAAATCTCAACAACCCCTTCCCCGTCACATAGTTTATCACTTTTTGCAGTAAGGTTATAAATGGGTGACTCCACACAAAATATGGACAAATAATCCATGTAATTAGAGTATGCCTCAAATTCCACACGTAATATGTATATTGAGTTATATTTTTTACATCCCACAATAAGTAAGCTTTCATATAGATCTCTTAATATCTTATCAAAGAATAATTGGTAGGTGATAAGACTCATCAATGGGTAAATTATATGGACCTTAATGCCACTCTCTAGCTTACTAAAATCAACTTTTCTCACATTTCTTTACATGTTTTGTTATATTTTTCTTAATGAGAAGAGTAAATATGAGATTTCATGTCTTGTGGTCTAATGTGCATTAAATTTTGGCTAATTAAAGTGAAAGAACTCGAAGTAGACAAGCAAGAGGGATTTTAGGAGATTGGATCTTCCTCCTTAACTCCTCACTCACTCGAATATTCCTCCACCAGATCTCATCATCTCAGAGTTACAAGCAACCGAGCCATTAAGATCATTGGTAGTGAAGCTAGTGATAGTTGAAGACTAGTTGATCTCAAGTTTGGGAGCCAAGCCTCCCTAAATTTAAGGAATTTGTTGGTAACTTCAGTTGGATAAATAAGAAGGCTTAGAGCCTCATTAGGATTTGATTATTTTTGTTGTAGCCAACAGATATTCTCGAGCTAAGACATTGTGATTGATGACTCTTATGTATTTTTTATATTTTAAAGAAAATCAGAAGTATTCCTTTGGTCTAGCACTAATTTGATTTAAAGGGTTGAAGCTCTTGGGTTAGGGCCCAACCCTAGCAGCAGAGGTTCCTCTTTTTGTACGTGTATACTTAGATTATATTCATAGTTAGCTGGTGAAGTGATTTTGGTTTTGTTAATTTGCAAGTTTTTGGATGATTAATTAGTTTGATTCCATTTGTGGATATTTAGATCAGTGTTACTATAGTGACAGAAGACACTCCAGAAAAGCTATTGATAATGGCTTTCACCTCATCTCCTGTATGGGACCATGACTTGAGGGTTCCATTCATACAACTGCAAGAAAGATTTCTTACTTTACTACATAATCTAGGGTTTCTTGATGAGTAGGTCATTGTCTTTGAGTTTCTTAGGATGAGTTACAATTTATTTTTAATCTCTTAAGTTTTGCATTGGTTTCAAAGCACTTCCATTCATGAACTTAGCCACTAGATGGTAATAACTGTGTTTTCTTCCATTTAATAAATCTTTCCCATGTATAGATGAATTTGTGCATAAATGAAGACGGGAATGTATGTTGTTGCAGGAGATTCTAAATTGTAGGGAGACCTCAATTTTCCTTATCCAAGCTTTATCCACTCATGTTGCCAAAGTCCACTAAACCCTAAATTCAAACTCTTGTTTTGTAAGAAAAATTTTCATCTCCATTGAGAAAATCCAACCATCTTGAAGCATTTGATTGAGCCCCGGATAGTGTTCACCTCCTCCATGCCTTATTCCCCCATCATTTACCTGTCCCACACTTCATTCCACCTTCCCTACCATATCCTAAGTTTTCAGCTTGTTTCCTGTAGTAAAACAGGGCATCGTATAGTAGAACTAGGACATCCTGTAGTAGTACTACAAGAAACCCTATAGAAGTCTATTTTGAGACTGAATTTAGAAAAATTATCATTTAAGCTTGGATTAAGCCTCCACTTGGCTTCCACCCTTAAGACCAGTCCAAACCTCTTCTTCCATACCTGTCTCCCCTACCAAAGAACAAGTGAATATTAGCATTTGCATCCATAAAATGAAGAAATTAAAAAAAAAAAATTCTACAATTTCGAAATTATCATATGCATGCAGTAGTTATAATACTCCCTAGATCAGATTCCATGCTCGGTTAGTTTAGATCATCACATGTTATAAATAAGGTTCAGCTAGGTTTCTTTTGCAAGCAAAATGTGTCAATGACTAGCTCAAGGATTTCATGTCACTTTACAAGCATCTTCCAATTCAGTCTTTCATTCCTTAAAGTAGGCAACAATCCTTTTCTTTCATTAAGGATAATTTTCCCTTCTCCATTTGGTAGTCAGACTTCTTCCATTCAATATAAGACTGATTTGAGAAACCCTAGTGGTCTATCGCCCTAGTTGAAAAGTGACAAGAGTAGACCATTACATCTACTGTGTATACAACATTGTCACCTCCAAGTTTGTACGAACCCCGAGTTGATGAAGTAAAGTTGGTAGCCCCATGAGTTGTAACATTCTTGGATCAATACTTACGCTCATCACTATTTGGTGTTGTTACCAGGGAGGTGTCTAAGTAGATGTGATTTCTTCTTTCTTTCTTTCCTTATTTCTTTCTCATTCTATAAATAGTTTCATACAATAGACAATTGCAATCTGGTTTTTCTTTGTTTCTGATTCTACAATTAGTTCCATTTAGCAAATAGTTGCAATTTGGTTTTTCTTTCTTTCCATTTTGCAAGAAGTTCTAAAAAAACCATAAATAAAAAAACAAATTCCTTTCAAGCCTCATAGGAATAAAGACAACCTAGGGAAAATTTTTCCAAATACCCCCAGTGCATCAAACAACCAACCTTCCCTCTTCTTCGATGGTTGTGAGCTAGAGGACCCATTAGGTGAACAGCTAGAGATTTTTGAAGAGCCTATCGGGGAAGAAAAAGAGACCATTCCACCAACTTACACCATGGCTAAAAATAGAAATGGGATTGGAGACAGAGAATGAGTTGAGAATAGAGCTGAGCGTGCTTTTCCATAAGAGAAACTAAAGGGGATGTTAGGATGAAAAACATAAGCCCCTCTACTCTTCCTCACTTCCATGGCGTCACCTTAGAAGACACGAATACTTTTTTATTCGAGCTTGCTATCATATGTAGAACTTGTGATTACACCTCTAATGATCATAAGTTGAAATTGTTCCTATCCACTCTCAAAGATGCAGCCTTGTGCTAGTTCATGGGTTTACTTGGGCTCAATATCACCACCTGGGCTCAGATGCAACAAGCCTTCGACGATAAGTATAGGGACTACTGCAGGTCCAAAGATACCAAAGAGGAAATTTTTAGAATGACCTTGGGAGATGATGAATCTTTAGAAGGTTATGAGGAAACATTCCAACTCAGCTACAAAAGGGCTAGGTGCACCCTTGATCCTGAATCGCTTAAGCTAGTCCTTCTTAGGGGGATCAGGGAATATCTGCTAGAAGCCATGAACCTACTATCAGGAGGGGACATCCATCAGTTACCCTATGATGATATCAAGACATTTTTCAGGAATCATTCTAGGGTAGCTAGAAAGAAGGGTAGGGCTAGTCAAGTTTTGGCCAGTTCATCCTCCTCCAACACATCCAAAAAAAGTGAAAGTGGGAACATGTTGGGAGACTTTAAGAGTTAAATTTTGCATACACTTTCTTTGCAAATGGACACCATGAAGATCAAGAGGAAGCAAGAGGAAGCAGAGAGAGCCTTATCTATCTTCTTCCCTAGATGCACCAGGAGGCACCCTAGGAACGAATTTTCACTAAATCTAATAGAAATATGCTCGGCTTGTGAGGAAAACCACTCCACAGACAAGTGCCCATCTCTACCTGGATTAAAATTTGTGTATTAGGGAACTGAAGGGGTTAATGAAAAACTTTGCTACATCAACCAAAGAAGGCCTCAAGGACCTCGACCATACCAGCAAGGCATGCAAGAGGCATCCTATTCATATTACAACCCCCCAGAATACATCTGTCCCCCCTTAGTGCCCTCCTACTCATCCTTCATGGTTGACACCTTCTCCCTGGTCTTTTGCACCTTAATACCATTCCCAACTTGTCAACCAACCATTTCAGCCATATGCTCCTCCACAAACTCAGTGGAATGCACCATCCCAAGGGTGGAGGCCCCCATACAACCAAGCTCCTGCTTTACTACCTCCACCTCCATCTCAACCATAGCTCCTACACCGCACTCCACCTAAGCAACCTCAAATGCTTGCCCAACCAAATCTGAACCCGAACAACATAAAGGAATAATAGGTCTATAGTAGAGAAACATCCTACCCTGCATATGCTATGGAAATTTGAGAAATTAACTTCAGGTCTGGAAGAGTGCTTCTGGATAATCAGCATCCATCTTGACCTAAAGAGCATGAAGAGGAAAAGGAGGAAAGTGTCCCTAAAGAAAATTTACCTTCTTTTCTTGAGGGATTAACCCATCCTATCCAGCACACCCCAGAAGAGATTGAACTTCTAGGTGAGCTGAAAAATATGTGTGTTAAAATCCTGCTTCTCCAAGCTATCAAAGATGTCCCCATCTATACTAAGTTAATCAAGGATAAGTGTTTCAAACATCTGGGAAGGTGAAGGAAGGACACCCCTACCATTAATGTCATTGGACAACTGTTCGACTTAATGCTAGGGCGGGTGATTTGCCCAAAGTATCTAGATCCTAGAAGTCATGTAGTAGATGTACACATCACTGGCACCATTTTTCCCCATACCTTGATCGATCTTGGGGCTGCCATCAATGTCATGACAAAGGAGACTATGCTTAAACTGAATCTCTAGGGATCATTAAGAAAGACCACAACAGTCTTGCAGCTTGTGGATAGGTCCACGGTAGTTCCTGATAGAGTTGTCAAGGATGTGATGGTCTCCCATCGATTCCTAGGAATACCCTGCTGACTTCTTAGTTCTCCAACCTAAGTCAAACTTCAATGGTTATCCTCTCATCCTTGGGAGGCCATGGTTAGCCACTGTCAATGATTACATAAGTTGCATGGTTGGGAATATGACCATTAAAAATGGGCATATGTCCAAACAATTGGTCTTATACCCTCCTTCTCAACCATCTATGGAGCATAAATTACCTTTATGGTTAGAAGAGGAGGAATAAGATGAAGTCTACTCTTCCCCAATATGTACCCTAGATGCTACTATAGGAGGGGGGCAACCTGATGAAGATGACCTGATTGAGAAAATCCTATAGAATCAACTCCCTAACACCATGTCTCTTGAGGAGTTAGTGAAGGAAGCCAAAGAAAACCCTTGGACTGATCTATGCTTAGCTCACTCAACCCCTACTCATGTTAAGATGATAGAATTCAGCCCAGAAAGAAAATTTGAAAATCAACCTCTCTCTCTCTGTACATTAGGAAGAGGAATTATGTGACATGCTAAGAAAGCATTTGGATGCCTTTGGTTGGAGTTACAAGGAAATGAAGGGAGTGCACCCTTCGATGTGTACTCACCACATTTACATCAAGGAAGGATTCAAGCTAGTCTACCAACCATAGAGGGGAACATACCCAACCCTCTTTGATATAGTCAAAGAATAACTAAAGAAGTTGTTGGATGCTGGGTTCATCTACCCCATCTCAGATAATGAGTGGGTGTCTCCTCTGGTTTCGGTTCCAAAGAAAAATGGAAAGTGGAGGATCTCTGTCGATTATTGATAGCTAAACAAAGCCACAAAAAGGGTCCATTTCCCTCTACCTTCCATTGACCAAGTATTAGATGGTCTAGCAGGAAAGAAGTTATTCCCTTTCTTGGATGGATTGAGTGGTTACAATCAAATCTAGATCAACCCAGAGGACCAAGATAAAACTACCTTCACCTATCCCTTGGGCATGTTTTCTTAGAGGGTCCTTCCTTTTGGTTAATGCAATGCCCCTGTCACTTTCCAAAGGGAAGTCCTTAGCATCTTTGCAGAGCTAGTCCATGATTATGTGGAAATTTATATGGATGATTTCAAGCCCTATGGGTGTGATTTCCTAGAGGCGCTCTCTAACATGGGAAAGGTATTAAACAAATGCATTGAAATGAACTTATCCCTCAGTCCTGAGAAGTGTGAGTTATTGATGACTGCAACAACTATTCTAGGTCACTCAATATCCCAGGAAGGACTGCAAGTAGACCCAAATAAGATAGCTATCATAAAGAGGGTCCCTACTCCTTAGAAGCAGAGGGATGCGAGAAGTTTCTTAGGCTTCAATAGATACTATAGGATATTCATAAAAGCCTTCAACAAGGTAGCCTAACCTTTGTTTGGAATAATGGCTAAGGACTCTGAATTTTTATGGTCAGAAAGCTACCAATGAGGCCCTAGAAACCGTAAAGGACAAGTGGACTCTTACACCTATAATACAAGCCCCAAATTGGAATCTTCCTTTTCACATACATGTTGATGCCTTTCACAAATCTATAGGAGTAGCTCTAGGCTAGATAGATGACAAGCTACCTTATGCCATTTACTTCATCAACAAAAATTTGTCCAAAGCTGAGTTGAACTACAAAGTGACTAAAAAGGAGCTCCTAGTTGTTGTCCATTACTTGAATAAATTTAGACATTACATTACTGGTTACCAGACATTTGTACATACTGACCATGCTGCCATTAAATATTTGATGAGCAAACCTGATGTGAATGTCCGAATTATTAGATGTTTAGTTTTGTTACAACAGTTTGATCTAACTATTATGCATATGTTTTGTCCATATTGACTTTGTCTGCAGGTGAGGAAGGAATGGTCGATGACCAGCTGCTAGATGAGCATTTATTCACCGTTTCAGTTCTCTCTCCATGGTTTGTTGACATAGCCAACTACTTAGTAGCTGCACAGTTCCCTCCAAATCTATCCTCCAAGGAAAAGAGCATAATTATAAGGAAAAGTTCCCCATTCACTTGGATTGGGGGCAATCTCTTCAAGTTAGGCCCAGATAAAATTCTGAGAAGATGTGTCAAGGAGGAGGAAGTTTTTGACATCCTTTTGACCTTTCATGGTGGTCCTTGTGGAGGTCACTTTGCATCCAAAATAGCCTTCAAGATACTACAAGCTGTCTATTACTGGCCCACTCTCCACCAAGATGGAAGAAGTTATACCATCCAGTGCGATTGGTGCCAAAGAATGGGGAAACCTACTCCTAGTGACTAAATGCCTTTGCAACCTCAAGTGATTTTTGATCTATTTGACAAGTGGGACATGGATTTCATTGGACCCATTGATCCTCCATCACGACAGAAAAAGTACATCATTGTGTGCAATGACTACTTAACAAAGTTGGTTGAAACCAAATTTGTTAAGGTAGCCACAGAAGAGAAAGCAGTTTTCTTGAGGGAGAATGTGTTTTACAAGTTTGGATACCCTAGAGAGTTAGTCACTGACCAGGGCACTCAATTCACCTCACACATGATTGAGAATCCATTAATCCAGCATAAGATCAAGCACAGGAAGTTTAATCCTTACCACCCTCGGGCCAATGGACAAGTAGAAGTCACCAAAATATCATTGGAAAGAATTCTGACAAAAGTGGAAAGCAACATCAGGAAGGATTGGGATGAAAAACTAGTGGAGGCCACTTGGGCCTATAATACAACTTGGAAGACAACCATTGGCTTCACCCCTTATGATTTTTTATATGTGAAGAAGGCTCTACTCTCCATTGAGTTTGAGCACAACACTTTAAGGATGGAAGCACAATTGGATCTATATGTTACAAGGGCACAACAAGAGAGGTTGTTCCAGCTAAATTGGCTAGATGAATTCAGGATGCAGGCCCCCCTGCACACAGAGGTGACTAAAGTACAAAGAAAGGTCTGGCATGAAAAAAATATCAAAGACAAACTATTTTAAGAGGGTGATTGGGCTCTGTTATATGACTCTAGGTTCAAAGATTTCAAAGGCAATTTGATAACCAGATGGTTGGGCCCATATGTGATAGAAAAGTGTGATGACAACGAGGCTATTAAGATAAGAACCATTGATGAAAAAGATATCCATTTTCTTGTCAATGGGTATAGGTTGAAATTCTATAAAAAGCCTTTTTTAAAGAAGGAGTTCATCAGTAGCATCAGTAAGGCAGTAATGGTGATTGGAGGAGTCTCAGATTCTACCTCACCAAGTTCTTGAGGACTGTTGAATCTTTGAAAAAAGAAAGAGAAAAAAAAAACAATAAGACACCAAAGTGAAAATCTCCATGAGGCACCTGGGGCCCACTCTTAGGTTGAAAACCTCCTTGAGGCAGCCTAAGAGTTCAAAAAAAAAGAAAAAAAGAAAAAAGAGAAAAAAAGAGAAAAGCAAAAGACCCTTGAGTGAAAACCTTCTTTGAGGCACCCAGGAGAAGAAACGAGGATGAAAACATCCTCGAAGGCAACCTAATTATCTTTCAAAAAAAAAGAGAGAGAGAGAGAAAAAGCACAAAAAGAATGGCATGGATCTCAAACCTGCCCACTCATAACAATTCTGGTTTTTGCAAGTTTTCAAGAAGATAATGGACACATAGATCAGAGGGTAGCAAGCCATGCAAAACCCCATGCTTTTCTATTTCATCTCCTCCATGAGCTCCATGTTCATTCATCCATACTCATCTCCAACAACAAAAAAATCAAAATTTGAGGCAATTCTATGACTTTTACAGGATTTCCTATAGTTACTACAGGAGTTTCCTGTAGTACTATAGGAAGTCCTAAAAATCTACAAGAAAGGAAGTCTGATTGAAAAATTATGGTGCAAGCCTATTTTGGATAAAAAAAGGAGGCGATTGACTTGACCACATCTCAGCCAACACCCTTCATGACCATGTTACCCTCTAGGTCCATAAAAAAAAAAATTCTAATTAGAAAAAAAATATCAAAGGGGTATACCACCAGTAGCCTACCTCACCCACCACTCCATGGCCACACCTTCCACTCACTCCAATACCTATTCACCCTCCAAGCAAATAAAGGCCACATAAATTCAGAAAAAGGCTAGCTACAAGATTTCTTGTAGTAGTACTACAAGAAACCCTATAGCAGCCTATTTTGAAGTAGCTGCAGGATCGAAGCCTAACCTTCAGCACCCATGCATTGGAAGAGGATAATCACAACTACAAGAACTATGGAACCTCTTCGAAGCTCAGCAGCAACTGAGGAAGCCAACACCAACACATCAACAAGAAGACAACCTATCAACAAAATAAAAAATAAAATAAAATGAGCAGCAGAGAAGATGTACTTGAACCATGAACATCACAGCAGAGCTACCCTCCAACATGCATTAGCAAGGGAAAGGAATCCACAGGTATATCACTTCATCCACACTCTCTCATAAGTATGAATATGTAGAAAGTTGGTTTTATAAGTGAAGATGGCCAGTTAACTTGGCAACCCTCAACCTGATAACAAAAAGTTAAAAGTGTTATTCAACTAGACATGTGGCAAGGACACATAAAAGGGAATAAATCGGAAAGGTAGTCGAGTTACAGTGAACATAAGTGGGTGATGATTACGAGGAAGGGCTGCTTATAACTAATAGTGGAACCAATGGTCCAAAAGGCGAAATACATACTCAGCCAGCCAACACAACACTCAATGAAATCGACCATAAATAGAAATATTCCCTAACTTTCATGCACAATATTTCTCATTTTGATATTTTCAAAGCTGGGACCACTTGGAGGATCCATCAAAAGGAAAATCTAGTCTCAGCCATCCTATAGTTAGAACCTATAGGAAAACACAAGGAAACTACAAGAAACAATGAGGAAAGCTAGTCTCTACATCCTATAGTAAGCACCTACATGAAAACTATAGGAAACATGGAGAATTATAAAAAATGTTCTAAGGGGGTGCCTAGGGCCTAGCTATACAAGAAATATCCTCAACCAAATCCTTGCCGCAAAAGGTAGGTTCCATATCCTCTGTGCTTTCATTTGTAAAGAGAAAAAGAAAACAAATTGTCATTTCTTTTAGTGATTACAGTGTGCATAGAGATAGGCATAATTATGTGGAGTATTGTGTAGAGTGAAAGGAGAATTGTAGTGATCACCCTTCTAAACTTTAAACCCTCATCACCTGGAGAATCTCTTAAGCTATAGCTACCAAAACTTCATACAAACAAATTGACAGAGAGAAAAGATGACAACGGTTTTCAACACAAGGGATCCCACCCGAACAACTAGAATACATCAACATCCCCCTGTGGTAGAAATCTTTACAAGGCATCAATGGTTGGGATTATTCAAGCTACTTAGGGTATATGATGATGATAGATAGGAAATTTGCAATGTCACTCATAGCTTTAGCTAGAGTCAGTGCCACTGTTGTAGTGAGGGGATTGTCAATGACAATTACCCCTAAAAGCAATGGCAAGATCACTACACTTCCTCTAGGGTTGCAATGGAGAAAAGAGGATAAAGCTAGGAGCACTATTGCCAAGAATAACTTTTTCTTGGAAGGAGAGAAACCAATTGAGGACATAAATGGGAAATGAAAGGGGAGAATTCCATATCCTTGGGATGAAGTAAGCTACCACATTCTCAAGTATATTTCTTGTGAGGTTAGACTCAGTATAGTCTATGGTTACCATTTTAAACTCCTCCATGAGCTGAGATTTGGAGAAGAGTTACCTACTCATAGAATACTTAGTGTGCCTTAATTTTTGTTGCAATATATAATATACATGAGCATCAAAGTACAAGAAGGGAATCATCAACATTTGGCACATCATGGATTGATCAAACGCATACTAGAAGATTCCCTAAACAAATTAAGAATCCCTATTATGTGGTCAACATTTGTAGACATGAACAGAGAAGATACAGTTTAAGCCATTGATTACGAAAGAGACCCTACTTCTAGTGGTGAAGAAGAGGGAGAAGAGCATGAAGAAGAAGAATATTTTAAAGAAGAGCAAGAAGAGCCTGAAGAAGAGGAGCATGAAGAAGAAGAAGAAGAGCTCAAAGAAGAGGAGGTAGAAATAAATGAGAAAAAGGATGAAAAATACAGCAGGGAAGAAGCACAAAAGGATGAACCAAGTCCTGAAATACATAGCAAGGAAGGGGAGGAATCTCCAAGGGTGTCTCTAGGGTCCTTAGAGAAGGAGACACCTACTTCCTTAACTAATCTAAATACACCTATCAAATCAAAAGGAAAGAGGTAGAGGAAGACTCCCCTATACTTCAGAACAAGGAGGAACACTAGGATAAAATAAGGGATACCTCAAACACCTACTAATATTCCTATAATCATTGACAACTCACTAAAATAACAAGAGATGTTAGTCCCTCTAGGAAAGATATGCGAAGAAGGCACATCACAATCCACTTCCCCAAGGTCACCAATCACCTATGTCAGGAGGCATGTCATGAGGTCAACCTCAGCGAAACAAATGATATAACCTTTAACCTATTTTCAAAAAAGGAAAGGTTTCCTACAGAAAAAATACACAGACCTACAAGAAACAAAGACAGTCCTACAGGAAACTTTGTCAAAACTACAGGAAAAACAGAAATAGGAGTAGGAAGGATAGCAGGGGCAAAGGGAAGGAAGAGAGGTAGCAACCCAAATACAAGGAAAGACAAATGCTCAAGAGAAAATAAAGGGAGAGTCCCAGGAGATGAAGGAATCTATCCCACATCCAAACCTCAACTCCTATTACAGATTCATTAAGGGAGGCAGAGTAATACCACAAAAATTTTCCATCCCTCTATTCTTTGAGCTTGAAAAGGCGAAAGCAAGGAAACATCACTAGATGCAAATTGCCAAATCAAAAAGTGTAGAGGATGTGGTCCATATGGAAGAAAAGTTGCTAGATATGGGTAGAGAGTTGAGTAGGATAAAAGATAGGGAAAGAGTCATGAAATCTCAACTAAAGGATGAGAACACATGGCTGAGGAGGAAAGTATAGGAAAAAGAGAGCCAATTGGAAACTATGGTAAGTCTCTCTATGGAGGCACTCCAGTGTCGGATGCCAGTAAAATCATATGCCTTATACCTCAAAGAACAATGGCTGCAGTTTCAAATAAAAACCCTATCACAACACGAAACTATGCCTTTCCAAGACTATAGGCAGTTCATTAACCTCTGTGACCAAAGCATCCTGGAGGATAGGGCCAAGATATCTGAATTGTACTTACAGAACTTGGGCCTAACAGATTTGAATGTGTCGGACCCCAATCTAAAGCTAGGGGACTTACAATTGATGGCATTGGCATCATAGATGAATCATGAGGAGGCCAGGGCTAAGGAAGTAAAAAGGGTATTAGAAAGAGAAAAAACATAATTGATTTACATCAAAGAAGAACATATCAACTCCATGGTTGTCATTAGCACCCACAACCTCATTGCCAATGATCCCTAGCTTGCACCACGATACCTAGCTACACAAGAGCAAGGAGTCACTCATTGTGAGGACATTTTGAGATTGCTAGGGAATGAAAGTCAGCAGGCATGCCAAAGGAGATGGAACTACCTTACCCTATAGCCCAAATATCAGGGAGTATCATTCCCCTGAGAGAATGAGGGATGCACTAGAAAGGACCTCACTATATAAGAAAGAATTGCAAAGACTCAAAGTCAACTGGAATATCTTGAAACTCAATCCACCATTGCTCTTGGGTATCTTAGAAGGGAGAGAGGAAGAAGAATAAAGAAAGCATTGGGATGAAATAGAGAAGCATGCAGGATTTTATCCGCAAGAGGAGAATATTATAACAAAAGCCTGGAATGTCACGGAGGCTACCCTTATGAAAGACATGGGCATAGATTGAGTTGCTCACAGGATGAGAAACACTTTCAGTATGGAGGTGATGATGAGGATCATCAATGGGTAAATTATATGTACCTTAATGTTTTGTTATATTTTTCTTAATGAGAGGAGTAAATATGAGATGTCATGTCTTGTGGTCTAATGTGCATTGATTATAGGTTTTGGAGAAAATTTTGGCTAATTAAAGTGCAGGAACTCGAAGTAGACAAGGAAGAGGGATTTTAGGAGATTGGATCTCCCTCCTTAACTCCTCACTGACTCGAAGATTCCTCCACCAGATCTCATCAACTCAGAGTTACAAGTAACCGAGCCATTAAGATCATTGGTAGCCAAGCCAATGATAGTTGAAGACCACTTGATATCGAGTTTGGGAGCCAAGCCTCCGTAAATTTAAAGAATTTGTTGGTAACTTCAGTTGGATAAATAAGAAGGCCTAGAGCCACATTAGGATTCAACTTTTTTTGTTGTAGCCAAGAGGCATTTTCGAGCTAAGACATTGTGACTGATGAATTTTATGTATTTTTGATATTTTAATGAAAATGAGAAGCATTTCCTTGATCCAACACTAAGTTGACTCAGAAGACTAAAGGTCTTGGGTTAGGGCCCAACCCTAGCAGCAGAGTTTCCTATTTTTGTACATGTATGCTTAGATTGCATTCATAGTTAGCTGCTGAAGTGATTTTGGTTGTGTTAATTTGCAAGTATTTGGATGATTAATTATTTTGCTTCCATTTGTGGATAGTTAGATTAGTGTATCATAGTGACAAAATACACTCCAAAAAAATCTGGTGATATTGGCTTTCACCTCATCTCCCTTATGGGACCATGACTTGAGGGTTCCATTCATATAGCCCAAAAATAGGTTTCTTTCTTTACTACATAATCTAGGGTTTCTTGATGAGTAAGTCATTTTCTTTGAGTTTCTTAGGATGAGTTATAATTTTCATTTTTGATCTCTGAAGTTTTGCACTGGTTTCAAAGCACTTCCATTCATGAATTTAGCCATTAGATTGTAATAACTCTATTTTCTTCCATTTAATAAATATTTCCCATGTATAGATGAATTTGTGCATAAATGAAGACAAGAACATATGTTGTTGTGGGAGCTTTGAAATTGCAGGGAAACCTCATCTCATTTGCCTCATCCAAGCCTTATCCACCCATGTTGCCAAAGTTCACTAAACCCTAAATTTGAATTCTTGTTTTGTAAGAAAAATTGCCATTTCCATTGAGAAAATCGAACCATATTCAAGCATTTGATTGAGCCCTGGATAGTGTTCACCTCTTCCATGCCTTATTCCCCCATCATATACCTTTCTCACACTTCATTCCACCTTCCCTACCATATCCTAAGCTTTCGTCTTGTTTCCTGTAGTAAAACAGGACATCCTGTAGTAGTACTACAAGAAACCCTATAGTAGCCTATTTTGAACCCAAATTTAGAAAAATTTCCATTTAAGCTTGGATTAGTCCTCCACTTGGCTTCCACACCCTAAAGACCAATCCAAACCTCTTCCTCCATACCTGTCTCCCCTGCCAAAGAACAAGTGAAGATTAGCATTTGCATTCATAAAATGAAAAAATAAAAAAAGAGTTTTTTCTACAATTTCTAAATTAGCACATGCATGCAACAGTTATAATACTCTCTAGATCAGATTCCATGCTCAGTTAGTTTATATCATCACATGTTATCAATAAGGTTAAGCTATGTTTCTTTTGCAAGGAAAATGTGTCAATGAGTAGCTAAAGAATTTCATGTCACTTTACAAGCATTTTCCATTTCAGTCTTTCATTACTCAAAGTAGGCAACATTCCTTTTCTTTCATTAAGGATAATTTTCCTTTCTCCATTTAGTAGTCAAACTTCTTCTAGTCAATAGAAGACTAGTTTGAGAAACCCAAGTGGTCTATCGCCCCACTTGAAAAGTGACAAGAGTATACCATTACATCTACTGTGTATACAACACTATCACCTCCAAGTTTGTATGAACCCCGAGTTAATGAAGTAAAGTTGGTATCCCTAGGAGTTGCGACATTCTTGATGCAATATTGATGCTTATCAGTAGGGCCTTCTATTGACATAGTTCCTCAACAAACATTTTCATTTTCCAATAGCTTCTATTGGAAATAAACAAGTAGTATCAAATGGAACCCAAAGCTTCAATTCTCGATTTTCAACGCCCCCAGATGTGAAGATCACATGTACATCATTTTCAAAAGGATATAGAAAGGAGACTATACCAATGGGAAAACCTTCATGCGGAGAAAATCTGGTAACCAAAATTATTTCTTCATCTCTCCAAATTCTCACTATGCCATCCTTAAAAGCAGAGGAAATCAACATGGGGTACCTTGAGATGATCATTAAAGCCGTCACTTCAATATAATGCAAATAAGTAAGATTCTCACATAACATAGGTTGGCATTATTGACAGTGAAATAGACACAATTGTTTTCTTCAAATCGTTTGAAGTTAAGGTTAACAAGTATTTGTCAATGCCAAAAAACTAAGTCTTGGTTAAGCCAACAAACAAGTGGATGGACCAACTACCATTTTCCAAGTAGTTGGATTGATAAAGATATTTTCCCTATGATAATTTGGTCATTTGTTATTCCAAATATTTCTATGATGCTCCAAATAAAGAAATAGCCATCAGAGCTTGAACTTGCTAAAAGTCCAACTTGATCACCATAAAATACCATATTAGTTAGTCTATATTACTTTCATCAAAGAAGGCATTGTTTTCTTGTTTGCTTTTTATGTACATAAATTGTCCCTAATTGAATGCAATAACTAATATATTTCTTATTTGTTGAGATTTGACTTCCAACCTTTAAAGGTGTA
Organism: Pinus taeda; assembly: GCA_000404065.3. NCBI lineage: Eukaryota > Viridiplantae > Streptophyta > Pinopsida > Pinales > Pinaceae > Pinus > Pinus taeda. The sequence continues at coordinate 12,234 of APFE031273047.1, read as the reverse complement.
TCTTGATTTCCAAAGAACATGCTTGGAAAGAGTGCCAATTCAAAATGGACCTCTACCAAAATCCAGTCATTCACATCGTGAACCACATTCTCTCCTGAAAGATAACAACCATTATGACTCTTGCTTTTTCTCATAGCAAATTCAAACTTCAAAGGACAGTTTGGATCCATTAATGTTTCATATGAGCTCATATATATCCCTTTAGAAGGTACACAAAACCCCCTATGGAATTGATCACAATCCAATATCCTTTCATTTTGTGTCCTTTCTATTGTGTTGGTAGACGTTTCCTTTTTATTGTCCCTAGATTCAACTTTGCATGGATTGCCTCCTACAACTGTAGTTGCACCAAAATTTTCTACAACATCCTTTAGATGTTCATTTTTTTCCTTAGAGAATTGACAATCTTGATCTCCATATCGCATGGTAGATTTTATATTACAAAAAATGTGTGACTAAAACTTTAGACAAACTCATATAAAATTTCATGTTAAAAAAGTTTGGTAGATTCATACCTTGTGTGTACATCAAAATTTTCCACTCACTCCACTATCAATTTGGATGGTGGCACAAGGGAGGAAAATAATCTTGAGGATTTGGCATGTGATGTTCCTAGCAAGAATGCAATGTAATGATGGAAGTCATGATGCATTGAGTGCAGTCGTGATGAATTGAGGAAAGTTGTGATGCAATAAGGATTTTTTTGATGTGATTAAGCAAGGGTGTGATGAGATCGTTTATGTCAAAATTTCCTACTTGCATCATTGATTCCAAAAATTCATGCTTGCATAATTAACTAGTCCAACGACCTTTAACTTTCCAAACAATGTCATGGACTTGAAACTTGTCATACACATCATAAGGTATCCTCAATCCCAAGGTATATATATTGGTGATGGTGAATTACTTGATTTAAAAATATATTTTCGATTATTCACTATTAACGTAGGAGACAACCCATCAATATCCAAAGCACACTTTGTTACTAAGAGTTCCCTACTTGTTAGAATGATCTTTAGCTAAATAACAAAGTGCATAGTGATATCCAATGTGTACATCATAAGTGTCAATTCCTTGCCCTTTGATTTCTTTGTCAATAATATCACTTGAACCTTGCATTAATTACATTGTTTCTCGGCTCCCTTGGAAGTATTCAAATTGATCCTCCAAAATGAATTTCCTTTAATATCATTGATAACAACGAAATCACCTTTTCTTGTACTTGTCCCCTCATGGTCATTTTCTGGAAATGTCTAGTATACCTAATAGTTTGTTTCTTGGAGTTAACAAATGAAATGAAAATACTCCCTATAACAAAAAAACAGTAATAATAGAGGAGTTTGATATGATTTCATCTATAGTTAATAAATCATTGTAAAAAAGCTTCACGATGAATTGGGATTCATTGCAATTAAAACACTTTCAATGTGTGTAACATAGAAGGAAACATTAAATTCTGGGCAATGTTTTGATATTGAGCCTACTACAAAAAGACATAAATGTCCTCTTGAACCATGGAATCTAAAATCCAATCAAATCTTTTTATACACCGAGCATGACCTCAACTCCAAGATCTAACATATATGGTAAAATATTGGAGTGTTATTAATGTTTGGAAAAAATCTAATGAGAACTCCCATCCCAACTTCACCAAAACTTAGTAACAAGCATAGGGCATCAATGATATGGGATCTAAAACCTCTTCTAGTGATTTAGATTCAACTTTCAAATGTTCTCGATTGATTAGTACAAATGTAGGGTTGATATCTTCAAAAAATATAGTGTGATATCATCATAGATTCTAAAGGCTAGGTGTTCGCAGCTGCATTAAAAAATTTAAAGTAATGTAGGACTTCATAGCTAAGTATCTTTCTAGCCATAGCCTTTATACCAACCCTTAGTTATGGCAAAGAAACAATGCCTTTCCATGATATATGACCAAATTCCCTCCATTTGAAACTGCTAGTATTCCCAATAGGAGGCATGGCTTCCTTTCTACCATCATTTACATAAATTCTATATTTAGGATATGTCGGTATCGGGTCAAAATTGGAATTTATACTCCTTTTGAATAAGATGTTTTCTTCCTCGTAGTTGTTTTCCTTATAAATGATATTGCTTTTTTTATTTCATGTCGTAACTTAACCAAATGTCAATATCAAGTGAAATTAGTAACTTATCGATGGCCATAAGTACATTATACATCCAACATGAATATATGAAGATTGGCTTCACATATTCTTGTGTTGATTTCCTGATAAGCATTGTGAAATGTTGGGCCAAGCACTATAGGCATTTATGTATACAGTTTATTTCCTACTCCCTACTCATTCCTAAATTCTCTAGATGATTTTAAAGTGAGAATTTGTAGGTGAGAATTTGTAAGTTAAATCTTGTATATTTGAAATTCCCCCATATGTGGAAATAAGTTGGGAGTCAAATCCTTTAGATGATTACATCACCTCTCGTGAACACTTGTTGCAAAGCCATTGCAAGAAAGAAATTTATTGCATTTTAGTAATACGCAAGCCCAATAACCAAAAGCCTCAAAAGTACAAGTTGCAATAGAAGAAAAAATAGAGCTTCATTAGTTGAAACACAATTCTGAACAAGCATGATTCCAACAGACACATGATTGAAATCTTTAGCAAAGTCTTTATCATGAAAATTTAGTTGTGGTGATGGAGTTATTGCTTAAGAAAGTTATAAAAAAGGTTCACTTTGGGATTGCATTCAGTGATTATTAGGTGATTTAAAGATAATCTCTATGTAAATAAATAGAAAATATAGATAAAAACTTGGAAAGGAAAGGGACAATCAAAATTTTAAATGTAAAGTGTACAAAATTTGGGGGGTTTTGTAGTTGCTACAATAAGAACCAAAGTATGAAGTTTGCTCAAATAATCTTGGTGAGTTTATATAATATATGCATGAATATGCACCCATAGGCAAGTTCTTAGGAATATGGTCAACAAAGAAATCCCTTTCCCAATAGATTCAATGAAAGTGGAATGCCAAGGGATAGATCAAGATGGAGCTCAGTGCAAATATATTTTTCATGGTAATTTTCACCAATATAGAAGACTGGAATAGGGTGTTAAAAAATGTAGAATTTCCCACTATAGATCACCAGATAATGCAATATACTAAAGAAAAATACTTGATCTACTTCTACAAACAAACTTGTAGAAGCTTAATCGATTTTGAGCAACATCAAATAGAACATATATAACAGAGAATGAGAAATCAATCACACATGAACACAGAAGAATACTCTGGGGAAAGCCTCAGCTAAAAACCTCGCTATCTGTATTATCATACAAGTGGAAATATCTCAGGATTACACAAAGCTTTAGCTCACAAGCTATCCATCTCTCAGTATAATCCCTCACTGCTTCTCATAGACTGAATAGACACAATATACGCCTTCCCTTAGTCCTCCAAGCCTCCTATTTCCTTGCACAGTTTCTCCTGGGTCCTCTGGCTGCCACGTGTGTGAATTCACCTCTCACATAACTCACCAAACTCAAAAGTAATTGCGTAATATCCAAGGAATGAATTCCTTCTGCATGCAAGAGATATCCTCATTGGAATATTCCTATAACTGATAGTACACTGTCCCATCCTCTAATCTCAACTGGGTCTTTGACTGAACTGACATGCATGAGTTAGTTATGAGAGAATATTAAGTTATCTAAAGTACAATAGTTACATGCATGCATGCATTAGCTCACTAAACTCACAATCAATTCCACAAACTATTGGAACTAATCTAACTGGACTTAACTCAGTTAACTGAGCTAACTATTTACAACTTAAGGTACAACTAATCCTAATCTCCTTAATTAAGGGATAACTTCCTCAATTAAAGGGAAAATGTTTGCATGTCTTCACATAGACTTCATGTTTGATTTTATCCAACTAATTAACTCAAGATGAATTAATTAATTATTTTTCAAACAACTGCTAAGATCAAATTTTAATTTTAATTCTCAATTTTAGTTCAGGGACTAACTAAAATTGGAATGTATCCCGAAATGCTATTTATAGCAATGCTATTTTCAGCACTTCTATATTTATCATTTCTTGTTGCTATTTTCAACACTCCCTCTCAACAAGAAAGGGATCATCTGTCACCCTAATCCTGTCTCTGTGGAACTCGAATTTTCATTTTGACAATGCCTTAGTCAAAATATCTATATCCTGCTCCTCGGTCGAAACATATAGCAACAACATGATCATTTTCACTACACAGTGTCGAAGATGATGATACTGGATATCGATGTACTTGGAACTGTCATGAAATACTGGATTCTTAGAGAGTTTTGATATAACTCTGATTATCGCAATAGATCACAGTTGGATCCATCCTTTGACCAAACAATCCAACTAGAATTTTCCGCATCTAAATGGCCTCATTGCTACTTGACTGCCAGCCATGTATTTAGCCTCTGCTGAGCTAAGTGCAGTTGACCTCTGTTTCTTGCTATACCAAGAAACTACAACTGAACCAAGGTTGAAAATTCCTCCTGAAGTGCTCTTTCGATCTGATGGACTCCCTGCCCAATCTGCATTTGTGAAGCCCTGAAGCTTCACTCCCTCTATCTGTCTGTACCATAATCCATACTGAGATGTGCCTTTGAGGTATCTCAGCACATGCTTCACTGCCTTCCAAAACAGCTTGGCAGGCTGAACCATAGCTTGACTCAGTTGGTTCACCACAAAGCACAAATTTGGTCGTGTGTTCACTAAATACATCAATGAACCCACAAGCTGCCAATAAATAGTAGCATCTACTACCTCACCTGAAGTAGCATCCTCCTTCCTCCAGTTAGCAGCTAGAGGAGTTTGCATGGGCTTGCACTTCCCTTGAGACACAAACACTTCCCCATCCTTCTGCCACACTTCCATGCCTAGAAAGTAGTGCATGAGACCCATGTCTTTCATCTTGAACTCTTTTGCAAGGTCCTCCTTGCAAGACTTGATCAACTGGCCATCACCTATCAATATCAGATCATCAACATAAAGAACAATGATCAATGGCTTACCTTCTACCATGATGTGCTAAAGGTTCGCATCTGCTTCACTGTTTGTGAAGCCAACATTAGTGAAATAGCTATCGATCCTGGTGTACCATGCACAAGGTGCTTGATTCAGAATGTACAAAGCTCTCTTGAGTTGGCACACATGTGACTCATGATCGAAGGTATCAAAACCTTCCGACTACTCTATGTAGACCTCTTCCTCAATCTTTCCATTGAGGAACACAGTCTTCACATCCATCTGATGGATCTTCCAACCCATCTGTGCTGATAGTGCCAACATCTATCTGATACATGAGTACCTTACAACGGGAGAAAAAGTCTCATCATAGTCGATCCCCTCAACCTGTGAGAAACCACAGGCAACAAACCTTGCCTTATGTTTCTCCACACTCCTATCATCTACTTGCTTTACCTTATAAAGCCATCAGGAACTCACCACTGACTTGTCCTCTAGTATTGGGAAAACATCCCTAACACTGTTTCAAACTATGGAGTCATACTCCTCCACCATAGCATCAACCCAGACTGGTTGTTGCACTGCTTCCTCGAAGGAAGATGGTTCGGACTCTGCACACTCCCCAACCATGACTATGTCACCAATGTACCGCTCGGGTGACCTCTTTTGTCTATGCTAAGAAGATGGTTGTCCCACATTCTCTCTCACATCCAACATCAATCTGTTAGCTTCCCTTGAGTGTTTCTACCCATCTTTGGAAGACTCTTCATAAGTGGATGTCTCCACTCCTAAATCCTCTGCATGCGGTTGCTTTGCATTAGTCTGAGGCTACTCCTCCTTAAGAACTAAAAGTTCCTCCTCTTCATGCAACTTGAGCTCCCTCTCAAGGGATAATCACATGTCTTTTTGCTCATCGAACTTCATATCTCTGCGTACCATTGTCCTCTGACTGGTAGACAAGAACACCCGATAGTTGTGGGGTGTATTAGTGTACCCCACAAGTATCCCCAACTCAACTATTGGCTCTAGCTTCTTCCAGGCATCTTTGGTCACATGGAAATAAACCGATGATCCAAAGATCCTAAAGTGACTAACATCTAGTCTATTCCCAAAAAAAGCCTCCACTGGTGTCTTCATCCCCAATATACGATGCGAGCTTCTATTCTACAAGTATACTATTGTATTGCATGCTTCAGCCCACAAATGAAGTGGTAGGCTTTGGTCCTGCAACATCGCTCAAGCTACTCCCACAATCGATCTGTTCTTCCTTTCGGCCACCCCATTCTACTATGGGTTATGGGGTGTCGTCAACTCCCATTTAATTCCTTCTGCTGCACAGAAGTCCTTAAACTATTGGGAGACATACTCTCCACCATTGTCGCTTCGCAAGGCCCTTATTTTCTTTCCAAATTATTTCTCAACCAAGGCTTTGAACTCTTAAAACCTTGAGAAGGTTTGATCCTTCTTCTGCATGAAGTAGATCCAATAGCTACAAGAAAAATCATCAATAACATTAACATAGTACTTTTGTTTAGTGGTGGAGGCTGTCAAGAAAGGTCCACACACATTTGTATGAACTCGTTCCAAGATTTCTCCAGCTCAATTGTCTTGATCCTAAAACGAAGATTTTGCATACTTACCCAAGGTACAACCTTTGCATGTATCCACTTGCTCTAGTTTTCCCTTGGGAAGTCTGGTAGAAATCTGTTGCATAATCTTCAAGGCCCCATGGTGCAAGTGGACCAAACTTCTATGTCATAGCTGCTAATATCTTGGCTCTGCACCAACTCTGCTTTGGAACTCAATGCAGCATAGTCATATATCTCTAGCTTGTAGAGATTCTTTACTTGAATCCCAATCCTCTTGGTTGTCTAGTGCCAATATGCCTCAAGAATTCCTTTCTTTTACTAAAGACTACATCATAGCCTTTGTCTTCCAGCATAGCGACAGATACAAGATTCTTCTTCAGACCAGGCACATACTTTACGTCAATTAGGGTGAGAGGAGCTCTATTCTCCCTCTGAAACACAATTGTACCTTCACCTGAAACATGGTACTTTCCATCATCGCCCATCTCTATGCACATCTGGAGGTCCTTCTCCTCCAAGGTACTGAATAAACTCTTGTCTTCGGTTATGTGGAATGAGGCTCCATTGTCCAGGTACCAAACACATCCCACCATTGATGAAACCATGCATGCGATGAGGGTGAAATCCAATTCGAATTGTGAGACCAGTGCCTCACCATCTGATCCCTTCGAGGATCCCTTCTTGGATTTCTTCTATGGAAAATTTGTAGCATAATGGCCCACCTCATGACAATGAAAGAATCACACTTACGATTTGTCAATCTTCTTCCCACCATGGGAAGAACTTGATTTTGAATGGGACACCTCCCCTTTCCCTTTCCTTGCCTTACTCACTAAGGCTATATTTTCTTCATCATCTTGCTTTGATGAAGATCCATCTTTGGTGCTTCTTCTTATCTCCTCCCATCAGATCCGACCAAAGTTGTTCCCAATATGGTAGTTTCTCTCTTCCATTTACTGAGTCTTGGTAGCTATGCCAGCTCTTAAGAAGACCGAGGAGAGAAATACTTACCATGTCATCATCAGTTGTCGTGATCCCTACACTTCCAAGCTTATCCCTGCAAGTGGTGAGCTTGTTCAGATATGTAGAGATCGTGTCACCCTTTTCACACTTGATTTTCCGAAGCTTGCCTTTTAGCGCCAACTTCCTCTAATTTTTGTTGTTCTAATATAGATCCTTCAATGTTTTCCACATTGAAAACGACATCTCCTTCCCATGGAGACTCGAGACAATGTGGTCTCGAACTCCCTCTAGAAGGATTCTCGCTCTAGCCACACATTTCTTCCATTCCGCCGATTCTTCGGCATTAGCAGCTGTTTTCTTAGGGACTTCTTGATCAATGAAGTCCTTCAAACCGTTGTCCTCTAATACTACTTCCATGCGATCCTTCAAGGCTATATAATTCGAGCTGCCATCAAGGGCATACTCGAGTCTCAAACCGGCGAATTCCATTGGTGAAATTTGAGATTTGATAAGAATTCGATTTCTATAATTAGGAACTTCAAAATTCAAACTTCTCCCTTCTTAGGATAGTTTTCTCCACTTTGATCACCTTTGCTCCGATACCATGTAGAATTTCACACTGTAGATCACCAGATAATGCAATACGCTAAAGCAAAATGCTTGACCCACTTCTATAAAAAAAAATTCGGAAGCATTATTGATTTTGAGCAAGATCAAATAGAACACATATAACAAAGAATGAGAAATCAATCACATATGAACACATAAGAATACTCTGGGGAAAGCCTCAGCTAAAATCCTCGCTATCTATATTATCATACAAGTGGAAATATCTAAGGATTGCACAAAGCTTTAGCTCACAAGCTATCCAGCTCTCAATACAAACCCTCACTGCTACTCATAGACTGAATAGACACACTATATGCCTTCCCTCAGTCCTCCATGCCTCCTATTTCCTTGCGCAGTTTCTCCTGGGTCCTCTCGCTGCCACCTGTGTGAATTCACCTCTCACACAACTCACCAAACTCAGAAGTAATTGTGCAATCTCCAAGGAATGAATTCCTTCTACATGCAAGAGATATCCTCAATGGAATATTCTTGCAACTGATAGTACACTGTCCCATCCTCTGATCTCAACTGGGTCTCTGACTGAACTGACATGCATGAGCTATTTATGAGAGAATATTTAGTTATCTGAAGTAGAGTAGTTACATGCATGCATGCATTAACTAACTGAACTCACAATCAATTCCACAAACTGTTGGAACTAATCTAACTGGACTTAACTCAACTAACTGAGCTAACTAATTACAACTCAAAGTACAACTCATCCTAATCTCCTTAATTAAGGTATAACTTCCTCAATCAAAGGGAAAACCGTTGCATGTCTTCACATAGACTTCATGTTTGATTTTCTCCAACTAATTAACTCAAGCTGAATTAATTAATTATGTTTCAAACAACTGCTAAGATCAAATTCAAATTTTAATTCTCAATTTTAGTTCAGAGACTAACTAAAATTGGAATGTATCCTGTAATGCTATTTATAGCAATGCTATTTTTAGCACTTCTATATTTAGCATTTCTTGTTGCTATTTTCAACATGTCCCATATTTCTTCAATTTTTCTAGATTATACCTTCGATGGTGTACCGAGAGATCAAACTAAGATAAATAAGATTTTAAGGAAACCTTAGTATGGATCTGCATGTACTTTCTACCAAGGTAATTCTAGGAATAGGAGACCTTAGCAGGCACTGAGAATGCCCTATGACAATGGTTAAAGCTTATGAGGCGACCAAACAGGGGAAATACACATCGTATGTTCACACTCGTGTGTAAATGAACATTTCCAAGCCACTGCTAACATATATTTTTAAGATGAATTGTGGAAACAGACAATTGATTATGAACATATCCCATTCAAGTGTAGACATTGCCATGAATATGGACACATATAAGATAGCAACCCTAGTAGATAAAGCAACCGAGGTTGAAGATGCTAAACTTGGGTTAAGATAACTTCTCATCTTTGTGGCATTAAGAAGGTTGAAGGTCAAAAAAAAAATTCCGTAAGTTTTCCGATGCACACCAATATTAAATCCTAATTTCAAAATATTTCTCACAATAATGACCTTCCTAATATTTTTATCATCGAAACTATAATGTTTTAGAAACACTTTAATTAAGGCCTTTTGAAAACAAAAATATAATTTTGAAATGAAACAATTTCCTATGTTAGAATAAATTAAACTTGATTTTAATAGATGTTAACCATGATCGTCATTATATAAGATTGATATTAAAATATTGTAGTTGAAAAAAAAAATTAAAAGATTTTTTTTAATATTAACATTTAGTATAATGTTATTAGTCCCTCTCTAGGACTATTAGCGATCGATATCGCGTTGACCAGTGATTAAATCAGTTTGACGATAAATATATTCGTTACATTTCATGTTAAACCAAAGTTTATTCGTGGAAATTTCTGTGTAAAAAACTTATAACCAAACTTGTGAATTCAACCTCTTATTGCAGGCCTCACGTGCCCCGATGTTATTTCCATTGGGACAAGTTATTTTATCGTATGTTTTTCGAAAAAAATGTTCGAACAAGTGATTTTGGGCAAGTAAACTATTTTATGCAAAGTTTTTAAGCGTCCACTTCCAAGTGATTTTGGGCTCAAAAGCACCACTTAGTTTGTCCTAAGTTTTTGCTAAGTGTTCTCCGTGTCATGCATGCAGTGTCTTGCATCCTGCAAGTGCTAGCTGTTTGCATATGCAAAAGCGTCCATGGTGATCTACACTATATCTTCCTAGATGAAGTATCATTTAAGGAGGTTGAATCTCGAATGTCTTACGAAGAGTTAAGGCTCAGGGTGCTTTAATTCTCTACTCGAAACATGGCTGAATTTCTACCGATCATCACTAGGGTTCTAATTGAATGGTGTTAATCATTCGGGGTAGTTGTGGTAATTTTTCTCATCTCTCACTTCCATCCGGCATCGCTATTCTGCTCCCCAGTCATGCTAGAATCTCATGGCTGTTAACATTATTGAAACTGTAGTTTGATTCCTCCCTCAATTATTCTAATAGAACTTTGAATGTCAATTACGTAATAGCACTTTGAATGTCAATTACGTAGTGTTGAGGGAAGAGGGAAGGTAGCATGAAAGCCTATTCAAGAATTTTTGTTCGTGTTCTAACATTCAACCAAACCCTCATCCTGTCAGGTAATATGCATTTTGTTTTAAGGTAGCTTTTTCCTCAGGTCATGCGTGGCGACAACAGCTAATAGTCTCAGATTTTTTTCTCTTTCCAGGTTCTCGGTTCTTTCATCCTCACTCCAAAGTGCCTCCAAATTTACGGGTACATGCCGCAGTTAACCTAATTGTATAGTCTGCAACATTTTTTTAAGGGTGAAATGTGTATTGAGTCAACAAGATCCCTTAAGGGCGTTGCAACATTGTTAAATTCTATTATGGATTCAATATTTGGGTTACTTTTCCTTTTTTAGAATTCTTATATAGCTATAATATCGAGACCCTCCTCTCGATTTGGTTATGAATTTTGAATGAAATTCCCTGTTGGGGTTTGGAACACATGAAGTGTAGTTTTTGTATACTAGGACCGTGTAATTTAAACGGGACTCTTCTTTCAATAATTTGTTTTCTATTTTCCTTACTATGTGCAAGTGGTTCATTTCCAATTCGTGTTTATAAATGTACTATTTTATAGAAATTTAACTATTATAAAAATAATTAAAATTAAAAAAAATGCTGTAAAAGAGAATTTAGGATGATGACACTTTAAAAGCAATTAAGAATATAGAAGGTTTGTTATGAAAGATAATTCATGGTGCTGTCATTTTAAAACACATTTTAAACCATTATGGTTTATGTTACACTTTCACCTTCATTAATACTTTTTAATTTAGTGTTTAAAGATAAATAATGTTGTTAAGGTAAATAATGTTATCGTATTATATTTTCATTTAAATTATATTTTTAATTAAATTGATATATCAAAGTAAATTGTCTTATTAAATATGTCACATTAGCAAAATATAAAAATAGTTATGAATTGGGGAAATTCATGTAGATGTAGTATAATAGAGGTGATTAATCTTAACAAGGTTGCGATGCAACAAAATACCTGCCGATTAACATTGTTTTAGTAATAGTCAAATGGCAATATCACACTGCTAAATTGTTTAAACTATGATAAGGAAAATTTACTTTGGTTATTGGATAAACAAATTCAAACTTTGGATTTTAAAAACCTTGAGATAAACACAAACTCAAATTTTGGTTTTTAAAAACTTTGGGATAAATGCAAACTCAATAAATTTTCGTTTTTAGTGTGGTAGTGATCTAGCATTATTTATCATTCTAGACAGGCAGCTGTCTAAGAGCGAGTTGAGTTCAGGGTTAACGCAGGTTCAAGGTTAAGCCTTGTAATGTTGGACATTCAAAAGAGACAGAGGTAAAGACGTAAAGCCGTTGGGTATGCATGAAGGACGAGAGGGAGGCAGCTGGTAAAGATGTGGGCTCCACGGCAGTCTATGTGTTTGAAATATGTTTTTGTATTATACCTTTATTTTTGCATGTGTGACAAGTGTCTAGTTAAATTTAGAGAGTTATAATGCATTTCAATTTTTAAATAGAAAAATATATATTTACA
>APFE031273041.1:744-17317 GCA_000404065.3 Pinus taeda | reverse complement strand
AGGGTTTTAACCACGTCAAAAATACTGGTGTATTGATTTGAGATCTGGTTGTGAGCGATGTCCTTTTGGTGTTCTTTCTGAGGAACTTACCCTGTAAATTCCTACATTTCTACTCTTACTTTCTTTCACATGTGGTTGTGGGAGGATTTCTTCAACAACGTCCCATGTCCACATCCCACGTCTTAGATTATATTCATTGTTCTCTGTTACCTTTTTAAGATGTATTAAATCAATAAGGCCAGCGCATGCTTCACATGGCTGAAGTTTTCTTTTATATTAAATGAGCACATTTCTCACTGATATATGGCTATCTTTCCAAATCAAAACAATACTTATTATTTATTAAACACCTCGATACTACAATTATGAAAACAAATGATATCTAATATTCAACACGTCGATAGGCCAATAAATCAACACATAATAGGTTAATAGCTAAGCCACTAGACCCCTAGGAAAATCAAATGAGTTCCAAAACTGTCGACATCCAATAGTAACATCTAGATATCCACATCACCAATGGTCTCAAGTTCCACCTAGCCACCACTTTAGTGCAGTATTAATATTCCACTCGACATTATCTTTCCACATCAACATACCACACCAACACCACATCAACATGCCACACCAACACCACATCAACATGCCATGTCAGCGCAACATTAGCATGCCACATCAACAAGGACCCACTTGATTCCACATCATCATGACACAACAACATGTTGGCTCAACTGTCTTGTGGTTAGCACATGGTAGCTTCATCAGTCCATGTCAATTCTCCTCGTTATCACTTACCACATTAGGCCCCTTACTGAGTTTTAGCCATGTCAAGGGAAAAGTATGATATTTGTGTTCTGAATATCCTAAATCCTGAAAGTTGATAAGCCAAAAATCACTACATCCCCATCACATGATGGTAACCCAACTCTTGATAATAGATGTACTTGTTAGTTTCCATTTCTATTGAAGGTTTATGTTGGTAGACCCTCAATGGATAACCCAACACTGGATATCTTGATAACTAACATCGTGGGCTTTGAAACACCTCTATTGTTGGCATTTTAGTGTTGGCATTGATGTCAATAGGTTCATGGTGCTTCTTGTCATGTGCATATGTGATGGATGTTTGGCTTGATGGTCTTGTTAGTTGGCATTGATGTCAACATACTTATGACTAGACCTAGTGGAGATGATGTTGTGGTTGCTGAATAGAGATGGATTTCACATGTGATGATTGGATTGAGGTTGGAATGTTGTTGTGTGTTGGAGATGCTACGCTGTATGTGGTTGGAGTGTTGATCTAGGTGTTGCATATGTATCTACATGTCTTGGAGACATTTTATATGCTGCTACATGTGTTGGGTTGTGGGTGCTTGTGTTGGAGGCACCTCCATCAGTGTTGGAGGTAGTTGGATGACATGATGTTGTTGCTACAGGAGTTGGAGATGCTGCTACAAGAGTTAGAGATGTTTCTCAAAGTTGCTAGAGGTGTTTGGATAGATTGTGGTTGTTGCTTGAGGAGATGGAGGTGATGATATTGGTGATGAGGTTCGCAGACTAGGTCTTACATGTCAGCAATTTTTTCTTGGCCTATGTCATCATTTTCATACTTGTCACAAAGGATTGGAGGGATGTTCATGAACTGAAGAAGATGATCCATCAGTTGGAAGAGTCTTGGATTGATGTTTTAGTGTTTTTCTTTAATATTTTCCCCAGTAACATGGAGTTAAGCCCATGGGAGCGACTGAAAAGCTCCAGTCACTGGAAGACATTCCTATGGAGTGACTGTGATGTTCCAGTTGAATTTGTTCAATGTTGTGCACGCGACCGAGCATGTTCACGAGTTTTTCTCTAGCTAATTTTTGTATTATGGTGAAGCTTATGATAAGAAATTTTCGATTTATGGCCGAAAAAGTTTGTGGGACCTCCAGAAATTAATCAAAGTTGAAAATATCAAAAGGAAAATGGATTTAGTGGCTTGATCAAGTCAATGAGCTAGATCCGTACCAAATCAAGCATATGAAAAAAGTTTATGGGGCTCAGTAGTTCTTTGTAATTATTGAGTTGAGCATCTTATTTCATCTATATATTGGAGATAACTCAATGATAGTATGGCTGGATGAGTGATATGTTGAGTGAGTGTGTGTTTGGAGGATAGTCTGCAGAATGTGTGAGTTGTATTATGCATAATTTCTGAAGCAATTTACAGTTGTTGCAACAATTAGCTAAAGTATGTTTTAGCTAATATTTTGTGCAACTAGTGAGGAGATTATTAGAGTTTGATTGCAGGAGTATTTGGAGATTATTTTGTCGTTTGTGTGGAGAGATTGTGTTGTAGTTTGTTGTGTAGATTTGGGTTTCAATTTTGTGCTTTGATGATATGTTGTTGTGGTGCTCATGTTGAGAAGTTCTTGGTTCTAGTCTGAAATATTTTGAAATGAGAACCACATAAAGAAGTGGAGTTGGGTGATTCTGGAAAAATCGATATAGGTGAGTAGTTTTATCAATCCAATGGTGATTGGATAGTTCGGTAGAAATTGGGCGAGGCTTGTTGGTTCTGGTCGCTTCTAGCAGATCAGAGTCTGTAGAGTCATTTGTTAGTTCAGGAGTATTTGAGCAAGGATCATTGATTTTGGTGGCATTCAACGAATGATAGTCTGTAGATATACATGAGAAACAATCTCCATTTAATAGTAGCCATGTATATCTCTATGCAAAGAATTTTTTGACATAATAGAATTTGAGTAGCGCAATAGTAACAGATGTTTTTTTTCCCTAGAAAGGTTTTTCCACCAAACATACTTGTGTTCATTGTGTTGATTTATTTTATGGTGTCATGTCTATATTTGATGCTCTAATCTATAGTTTTTCTTTTCACTTTATGCATGGTTAAATATTAATAATTTGGAGAAAAATTTATAAGTGCTCTCACAACTGATTCACCCTCCCCTTCTCAGTAGTGATCTAGTTTCCAACATCTATAGCATCCAATACAGTTCTTAGTTAATACTTCATTTCATAGGTTCCCATCCCATAGGGGATGGGTTCCAATGGTCACTCCCAGGGGAAATTTTAAGGATGGAAATTTATCTTAAAGTTTAGAAACCTTGGCGAATCCCACTAGTCCATAATATGAAATCTATAAAATGAATGGAGATATTTTTGTAAAAATATTCAAATTTATAATATTTTTATATAGTCTATATATAAATTTTTGGCGATTTTTAGGGTAAAATAATTTCATTCTATAAAATTTGGGCGAATCAATTTTACAAAAAAATGGAAATTAGTGAATCTTTTTTTGGAAAAAGTATAGAAAATTAGCCAATGGGCGAATATTAGCACCTAAAATTTTCCCTAGTGACTCCTCAGTCGATACCTTACCTATGATTTGATATGGACATCAATTAGTGGGGATAGTCTTGTAATTCGATGGACTTGTCGATTTATTGGTATCAAGAGTTATTTTTAGAACAATTGAAGAAACTCCTAACCTTTGATAAGTGTTGAAGATGTAACTAGTGCCAATATTCATAATGTAATATAAATCTATCATTAATTAATTTACTCATTATTATATTTTTTATTTTTGGTCAAAGCATGTTCTTCATGCTTATAGAGTAAAAAAAAATTATTTTGAGAAAGAAAATGTACTTGAGTCATGTCCCATTTGGACGTTTGTAAGGAAAATAATTTTGAATTTTTATTGATTCAAAGTCCACCAAAAATGTACATCTTCTACACCCAATGAAGGAGTAATTGAACAAGATTAAGAAGAGAAATAACTCACACATTTGGAGGAATTTAATTAAAACAAGGACAAATTTTAGTGCTAGTTGTAGGGCCGAATTTCAGAGCTTATTGCAAGCCCAAAATTTCAGAAAGGTGACCAATTTGACCTATGTTGACTTTGTAGGTGTCTTGGAGGAGGGATGGACTTAGATTTTTTTTTGGTAGTTATGGTCTTGGTCTTGGATATCTCATTTTGATCTAATTCTATAAGAGAAGGATTATTGTTGGGTTTTCTGCCTTGTGGGGTTTTTCCCTAGCTTGGAGCCTAATTTTTGTGTCTCTTATCTCTTTATTTTCTTGGAATATTAAACATTTTGTATAAGTTTTGATGATGAAGAAATAACCAATATTAAATAATAAATCTAAATATTCACAAGTAATTATCAAGTAAGAGGAATCAATCCTTATCTACCCTATGTATGGTTTCTTAGCATGGTATTAGAGCTATGGTGAAGACATGAGCACTGTTAGGGAAACCCTAAGTAGGGATAAATATAGAAGAAATAAGAGCAAAAGGATAATATGTAGAGAATCCAAGATCATAAAAGTGTTGAGGTCAAGGAACACCCTTAAGGAAGATCAAATATTTGAGGGCTAAACTAATTCAATTTATTCATCTCTACAATCTATAAAGACACAAGGAAAGATGAAGGGAGAGATTTAGAAGGAAGAATATATGTGATTTATATGTTATCTCTCAAAATAGAAAGGAAGGTTAGAGCTCTGTAATAGTTTCCCATGGAATACAAATTATCCAAGGTTCCTATTGACTGTGATGCGAGTTTATATCTACAATGATGTGAGTTTTTCTGTGATGAAAGTTTCTGTGACACATTTATCTATAGTGATGCGAGTTCTTGTAGCTTATCTCTCAAAGCTAATGGGAGTTCTAGTGGTACCTCTTCCTACAATGAAGCATGCTTCTTATGGAACCTATATCTATAGGACATGGTAGGCATATATAATTTTTTTTTGGCTAACTATCTATGTGGACAAGTTCACACTAAACCCATGGCATCAAGAAAAGAAATATTCTCTATAAGTGATATGAAACCTTTAGAAGTCTATTATATGTAAAAAAATAATGAAGCTTATATATATATCTATATGAGGAGAAGTATATTCATTAAAGAAGGCTGAAACTATCCCTAGAAAGTGACATCCAAACCTTCTATGGCACTGTGGTTTACAAAATTTTTTGTGGCACAATTAAGGGTTGAGTCTCCTCAAAGAAAAACACTTTTATTATCAAGGAGAAGTATTTTTTTCACAAACGTGTGGCCACAAGTTTCAAGGTGACTACATGATTGAGATATAAAACAATATCTATGCGGAATCTCTCGAGCATGAAACAATGTTTGGCATATCTCCAAGGATTACAATAGTACGAAGTATACTTCTCAGACATAACACGTATAGAAATAGTGTGAAGGAACAAGATATATGTGACATATATATGTAAGTGACAAATTTAACCTATACATCTATGCAATAAGAAACAAATTTATGTGAAACCAATCTATGAATAAAAGGACGAGACTCTGTGAAGGACTGTGATAATGAAGCTCATCTCTATGGCATATAACTGAACTTGTGGTACTCAGTCATGTGATATGAACTAAGAATATATTGAGGTTAAGTATGATTTGAATTCCCTTGTTTTGGAAAAACAAATACTTGATGATGGTCAAAATATCTTTGTGATGAAAAGCATCTACACTGAGAATTTTTAAAGTTCACATGACATAAGGCACCTGAAAGTTGTGTGACAATTCCGAGGTTTAAGAACTCTAAAGTCAATACACAAATCCAAGTCATAAAGAAAAAATTAAGTCCAAAGATATGACATCTGAATTGTTTCAGAAAAGACACTTATCACTTTGAAGCAAATTGGGACTAAAAGTGCATCGAATCCTCTATAACATCTCTTCTGTGTACTAAATCCTTTTAGGGTTCATTTTTATGGTTCGTATCCTAGTTTGAAAACTGAAAGTCTGAGGCACCTCTGTTAAATGAAGATGATATACATAAGTGGAAGAAAGGGTCAAATACATTCTATTTCAAAGGATTAGATCTCTATGATAAAATGACTACAATGTTGGATAAGTAAGGTTGAAAATGTATGTATAACTTCTATTCATTTCAAAGTTCTCTTGCTATGTCCATTATATGGAATAAAATGTTAAGGTCATGGAGTATTCACATGAATATTAAGTTACCATTAACATATTATTAAAAGGATATGTATAGTCATCTTGTATAACAAGTCTTGTCTCCTCTCCTGAGGACATTGACATAATCAATATCTTAATATTTAAATCCTTTCCTCGTAAAGTTAGATAGCCTGTAAGATCTAGAAACTCCATATCTTAGAAGGATTTTCTATGATATTTCTAGGGTTTATAACTAACATATTATTATACATTTAGAAATTTCGATTTGAAAGTTGACGGGCCTTGAAGAATTTGGCATCCAGGGTTTGTAAACCCTAGCAAAGGTTTGCATTAGGAAAACCCTAGAATCAAACCCTAACTAATCGTTTCCACTATAGGAATAAGATCTAACTCTTGAAAATGACATAAATTACATCATGCTAATGTGAGAACAAGGTTGACAGGTCTAATATTAAAAGGGAGTTGACCTTCCTAAAAAATATAAGTACTTCACATCTCCTTTCTTTAATTACTATTATTTCTATTTTGTTTATGCACTTTGTTTTTTGTTCTTTCACAATCTTCTAATAAAGTTTGTGGGTCAAATTAAGAACTATATAATCTTTATTAGTAGATGGGAGAATTGGAAGACCATAACAAAGCAAAAAGATTTATCTGAATCATAATAGACATAAATGAAGAAGGACGAAGCAATTTGGAGTATGCATCAAAGAAGTTGATTAGATGACAATAGGAAAGCAAGTTTTAATAAAAGGGAAGAATTTCGCTTACCTTAGTTGGAAAGATGGAGTTGTAAGATCTTGGATACAATACTGCTTGAAGTTTGAGTAGGAACTGGTATGATTTATCGGAAGAGTATGAAGAAAAATTCTGTTGCAATGTGAAGGAAGAAGATGTGAAGGCTTGTATAATTAGTTGTTAAGAAGTTTGGGTCCATAATGTGTTTGATGAAATACTTGATGACATGTTGGATTTGATTATGATATCATTAAAATATTCATGAAGATTGCTAGAGAACTATGAAGGTCAAATTGATTTATGATTCGAGATTATGATGCAGATAGGAGCCGAGAAGCTATAACTGATCTCCATGGAAGAACATGTAGCTGATGTAAGGGAAGTATGAGTACTTTCACACAAGCTTAGGCTTGTAGTTATCTCATCTTGAGTTGAGAGGGAGTGAGGGTATCCTCCTCGGTTGAGAGGGAGTGAGGGTGCATCGTGTTCTTCATGTGTCATGTACTATGGATAGGGCTAACAACCATGAGCCTAGTGGATGAACACTGGAAGGTAGAATGGTGGATTATATAATCATTTGGGATCAATATTATTTAAATATATGTATTGTGACCGAAACTAACAACCACAAGTCAAGTACATTGATCTAAGATAAGAATAATCCTAAGGAATGACATTTCCTTGTGACAATGGATTTGGAAATGGTCATTGGAGGACATACCTTAGTGAACACCTGGGTGGCGTATGTGCCTCAGAGAGGTGGTGGTATCTAAATTTATGCCTCCCAACATTGTGCTCATATCTAGTGGAGAGATAGAGCTTACTTGTTAAGGCCTTGGCAGTTTGACAATGCTAGTTATGATGATTTTATCATCATTGATGTTGATCAATCTAGGTCCTTTCTTAAATGAATATTTCAATTTGATATTTTCTTGTTGACTCATTATGAATACCTCTCTAATTAAGAGGGAATGTTGAAGATGTAACTAGTTTCGACCTTGATAATGTAATGTAAATCTATCAGTGATTTATTTATTCATTATTGAAATTTTCGTTTTTGGTCAAAGCATGGTCTTCATGCTTATAGAGTAAAAAAGAAAATATTTTGAGTCAAAGAAAATGTACTTGAGTCATGTCTCATCTGGTCATTTGTAAGAAAAACATTTTTGAATTTTTATTGAGTCAAATTCCACCAAAAATGTACATGTTAGCCCAGTCCTCCAAGAGCCACCTATTTGACCTCCTAGAAAGACACACACACACACACACACACACACACACATATATATAGAAGTTACTTTGATCACTTTGAGGCACTCTCACTCATCATCATCATATACATCTTCTGCACCCAATGAAGGAGTAATAGAACAATAAGAAGGAGGGAAAGAGAACACACATGTGGAGGAATTTCAATGAAAGAAGGACAAATTTTAGAGCTAGTTGCAGGGTGAAATTTCAAAGCTTATTGTAGGCCAAAAATTTCAGGAGCGAAATTTTAGGACGGTGACCAGTTTCACCTATGTTGACCTTGGAGGAGGTCTAGACTTGGACTTTTTGGTGGAATTTATGGTCTTGGTCTTGGATATATCACATTGATATTATTCTAGAAGAGAAGGATTGTTGTTGGGTTTACCCCCTTGGGGTTTTTCCCTAGCTTGGAGCCTAATTTTTGTGTCTCTTGTCTCTTTATCTTCTTGGAGGATTGAACATTTCATATAATTTCTTGATGAGGAAGACATAACTAATAATAAACAAGAAATCTAATCATTCACAAGTAATTATCAAGTAAGAGGAATCAAGCCTTATCTTCCCTATGCTTTGTTTCTCAACAATAGCCACCCAATTAAGGCCTCACACACAAAACACATAAATCCACTAATGAAGGGGGATCATGTTAACTATTATGGTTGGATTGAGGCTCCTAGTGTTGGGGAAAATCTATAATGGTTGCATAATGTAACACTCGATGTCGAGCACTTGACATTATTATAATCACAATTCTCAATAACAATCCATATAATGAGTGCTTTTGGGATCTTTTGGTATCAACCCTTATCGAAAGGGATAACTTGTTGGAATGGAATTAATACCCAACTCTCGATAGCTTGATACTCTAATGACCTACCTCCATGGGATTAAGCCCCCCTTTAACTAAGCTCATGGTCATGGCCCCATGTTAGCCATGTGATAAGAGGTTGAGGCTAAGGAATCCAACCCCAAATTTCAGAAACTTCCCAAGAGACTCCCATACCTACTCCAAGGTCTAAATCTTATTCCACAGGAAAATTGATTTCCCAATTGATTTTGAAGACTAAGTATTCAATAGGCTCAAGAGAATCACAAAAAACTACTTTCAACTAGTTTAATCCCATAAGAAAGCATAAGAAGGGCCAATGGCCAAATATCCATTTTAATCCAAAAAGAAAAGGATGGGGCCATGGGCATATCTATAGCTTCTTACTTTAGAACAATTATACACAAGGAGACCAATATATTAGCTTATCTCCTAGAAGGACAAAGTCATCTTATGCAGAGATGGACTTCAATTATTTTTAATCAAAGTAGGGACATAGTCAATAGTTTCTCTTACCCCACAAATTGCCTTAGAAAGGGCAATGACACTAACATAACAGGAGAAGGGACTAAGGCTCAAATCAACTTATAAATCATGCCTCAAACACCATGCATAATATAGCCATGAAGAACAACCTACTTCAAAGTGTGCCTCTGCACATAATATTCATTCAACAAAGCAATTATAGCTACTATCCAAGCACATGTATGTAATATTTCCATATATTCAATCATACATATTCCATGAGTGATCATTACAATAATCTTCAAATCACTGTTACAAAAAGGTAAAATAGCCAACATAGTAATATTCACAAAACATTGAACAACCATAGCATTTAATTAAGAAAGGAAAGTTACATCTATCTATTTCTCTCAAGCTTGCTAGAAATAAAAAAAGGAAGAGTAGCTTCTCACCCAACCTTAGGCTTAGATACAGTGCAATATTTCTTTCATTTGGCCACCCCTGAGCTATATTTAATTCCTTAAGGGAAAGCTTCACTCAAGGTTTAGCAAGTTTACTGTTGAGTAATTTAATTGATGGTTAAGTTACTTCATTAATTGCCAACCAAGACGTGTGTACTTATGAAGTGCATGTGCACAATAAATGCTAGGAGTTTTATTTTTTATTTTAAAAGATGAAATTGAACCAAATATAAATGGGACTAGATTAACTCAAAACATTTCTATGCGCATGTTCTTTCCATCAAAATTACTCTTTTGAAATCAAATCAAACTTCAAGGTGAAATCAATTCTAACTTATCAAACTAAGTCAAAATTGAATCTATTGCAACAAGAATTAAAAATTGTTCTGTTAGAACTGAATTGAAATTTAATCTATGGCAACAAGAATTGAAAATTATTCTACCTGAACTAAGTTGAAAAATATATTCTAATGGAAAAATTGAAATTTTAATTCTACTTGCAAGAAATTGAAATGCTCTAAATGCTTTTGTAAATTTAAATTCTATTTTACTCAATAGAAGAATAAATCCAAATCTAAATACTTCATCAAAATACAAGCTAAGATGTAACTCATAAGGATTACTAATATGCACAATTATGATACAAAATTGCTCTGTACATTACTCATGAAATCAAAATGAAAATAATTGAATCAAACAAAATGTGAGAAGGAAATGTTTTTGTCTCTTTTAGGTGCTTGACCTCTTTAAAATACTAAATATTAAGATATAAACTAATAAACAAAATACCAATCAAAATACTAAAAAAACATTAACTGTGATGAAGAAGATATTGTTCAGGAAAATTTAACATAACTAGAAACTAAAATAATCTTACAACTCTCCAGGGGCCTTCTTATTGAGTGTAAGCATGGAATTGAATATCAAACTATTTAGCCACGCATTAATCACCGAAGGAACAAAGTATTTGTATTAAATTCCGAAGTCTTCAACAACAAATGATTGCAAATTTAACAAGAGTAAGAGTGTATATTATTTCACCTCAAAGCATTTTATAATCCTCTATTAAACATTTTCTTAATATTCATAAGCCGAGAGGAAAGCTTCTATTTTTGGCAACTTAAGAAACGAAATCAAAATTGGATTCTTTCTTCTCATGATTTTCTACTGAAAGAGAAAATCATGAGAAGATTTTGATTTTTGATTACACATATTAGCTCCAAATTATTCTTTGCCAATTCCATGCTAACTTGATAATGCCACAAACCACCTTCAAATCTTGCGCATCGTTGGAGTGTTATAACCAAAATTGTCTTCTGGTTTGACCATCAGATCTCTTGAACTAGGTGACTTTCCAGATCACCATGATTGGTGGATTCCCATGCGTCAATCATTTTCCATCTACCTATGTCTTTTATTCCTTATCCAATGCACTCGAACCTATCTAACCATGGATGTAGCTGCAGAATCCTCGATGAGATGCAAAATGAGTGCAATTTAGTAGCTATAGGAATGTTTTGATTAAATTTCATAAAGAAATGGTAGATTATAAACCATGAAGGATTAATAACTTTTATGATGTTTGAGCATTAATGAGGTGACCTTTAAATTGGAAATGTAGAAAGCTATCATGAAAAGGATGAAAAGGAAAGCAAAAAGGGCTATAAAAAAAAAAAGACAATTTTGGACTTCAACATTCCCCCACACCGAGGGTTTTGCATGTCCTCATGCTTAAAAAACTCAAACTTTTCCATATCCTTCACACACTGTACTATCTCTAAATCTTGGATCAAGACATCCAAGCCAGTGCCCTAATTTTTCTTCTTAGAACTAAATGCTACCCTTGGTTTCTTCATTAAAATATTACTCTGCAACCCTTTAACTTTGTTTCTAAGGAACCTGTTGTTAGCCTTGAGTTTCTTGTTGTTCTTATACCAGTGGAACACATGCAAGAGTATGATATCATTTTGAGTCCTTAGGATTTCATTTTGTAGTTTTATAGCCTCATGTTCTTGTTTGAGATGCTTGTTCAATACTTATAACTCATACATATCCCGTTTTAAAGCATCTTCAATCTTATATTCTTTTTGAGGAATATCATCAGTCAAAGGAACTTCTTAATTTAAAGCATCTTCATATTTATTTTGGAGAGGAGAATTTACCTTTCGTTGTGCTCTTTTTTCTAGTGATTCCACATAATAATAGATTTTATGTTGGACTGGGTCAATTTCAGGTGTCTTCGTGGTTGGACTTGGAGTCCTATAAAGTGGTGATGCTTTGTCTTAGCTTTGTCTTATTCACTTATGCTATGTTTCTCCTCCTTGAGGTAAACTATCTCTAGTGATTTTATACTTAAATGCTTAGAAATGTGTTTGCTCCTTCTCAATTTCACTTCTGACTCCTTTGTATTTTGGACATCTTTTCTTTTGCTTGTCTTCTTATGTTCCTTATCATATGATTCTACTTCTTTTTCTTTAGGCTGCTGGAAACTTGTGTTGCCTTTCTTCCTTCTAATATCTTCTTTTTCATTTTTTTTTTTTTCTATTTTTTTTCCAGGAATTGACAAAGAGGAGTATCATATTCTAGTACCTCTGGTGAGATTTCTATTTCTTTGTCTCATCATGAGTCAAACCCTATTCTTCATTAATAGGTTTAAGTTTATTCTATGCCAACTTCTTCTAGTTTTAGTAACCATTTCTTACTCCTAAACTTCTATAAAATGATTGCGAACCAAAAAACTTTGCAAATTGTCTCCACTGGCTCTCAGATGTGGTTCAATGAGGATTTTAATTAATCCATGGTGATAGAGGGCACTATCAATGGTTTTCAATTCTCGTTGTACACTAGAGGCCATTTTTTTGAGACTACAGAGTAGGAAGTATGGTAAATTTAATTCATTGCCATCAATGAAATACATTAAGAGCCGAACATGGTAGAAAAACATGGTGCCATATCTCCCTTCATGATTTAATTTTTTTAATAAATAGCAATAGAATCCTCTACTTAGTTTTCAGTGCAGTCACTGTTATCCCCTTTTTGACAGTATAAGTATCCATACCTGGATATCAAAGGAAGTATGTCCAGTCTTTCTCAATTTTCCTATTTTTGAACCAAATTTCTTTGTTTCTCGGTAATTCCGTTGTTTCTACCAATATGGAATATGTAAGTATGATCTTAATGTCACCAATTTCTATCTCTATTGCATCAAACACACGTGCAAAATATTTTGTAACTTTTGACTCGTGCCCATCGAATTTCTTAAAGAAATTGAACCAAACCACCTGCTGCAACTGATCCCTAACTTGAGGAAATGCATGGAGTAATTTCACTATGTTGGGCTTTGTTCTAACAATGACACCCATGGTGTACGCGGAGTTTTAATCCTAGATTGTCTCTCTTTGACAAGGGTGGCAAATACAAATGGAAAGATGGTCTATAAGGCTGGATAGTTTGAGGATGTCAAGTGAGGGTGAAATAGGTTGCTTGTGGTAGTGTTTGATTCATAATTGAATTCTCCTTGTGTGTTAATGATTTGCATGACCCTTCGATCCAATTTTATAGGATGACATGAATTTAGACAATTTTGGAGAGATTTTGATGTGATAACTTGGGATATGATGAAAGTATAATGTTGTAACATGTATGATTATAGAGGTATAGTGATAGGGGGGTGTTATAAGGTCTAACATTTGCCTAATTTTTATATGTATCATGATCATTCAATGAGTTTAAAAACCTAATGCTCTTAGATGAAAAATAATCTAACATCCTAGTTACATACCTTAGAACATATCTCTTTCAAATTTGATATATTTTTCTCTACAGCAGGTCCTGGAAGCTTCTTTCTATGTTGATTGATTTGGCTATAGAATTTGAAATCAACTGCAGAATTTAAAGTTGGTTGCATAATATGACTGATTTAGTAGCTATTCTTTTTAAGAATTTCGTTGTTTCCATTGGAATGTAATCCTATTGTTGCTGCTCCTTAAAGAAAACTAGGCCTCAACAGTGTTGCTTTAGACCTGCAAATTTATTAGAAAAAGAGGGATAAAGAGACAAGGGGTGTGAAAATCTAAACCTCCAAGAAGTCTTGGTTTTTAGTTAATATTTTCTGTATAGGCCTATCAAAAATGTTGGTTTTCATATCTATACTCATTATTTTATATTTTCCTTATCTTTTTTCCCGTTTGAGAAAATAAAACTACAATTGGGTTGGAGGATGAGGAGAAAAATATACTTTCTCAACCAACTTGAAATCATAATTATCTTGCAAATATTTAACAAATTATTCTCTTTTTAATGGTTTATGATATAACGTTAATATACGACCAGTAACAAGAAAGGTAATTTTTTCTTTGTCAATGGTTTTGATTTTGACAGCTCCATTATCAAAGACAATATCTATTTCATAAGGACCAAGCCAATGAGTTTAAAACTTTCCTTGGAAATATTTGAATTTAGAGTAAAATGGAAGAGCCCAATCACCTGGTTTGAACCTTTTAGTTTGTTGAATTTGTCATCCCATCTTTATATTGGCTACTGAACTATGTTGGTTCTTTGGATAACATCTTGTCAAATCTCATCTAGCTCATTCAATTTTGATAACCTTTATTTTTGACCTTCAGATAGATCAAGACCCAATTTTCCTGTTGTTCTAAAGGTCTCCACTTGGAACTTGATTGGAAGGAAAATTTTCTTCCCATAGACAAGCTCATAGGGAGTATGTCCAATTGTGTTTCTCCATGTGGTATGGTATTCCCATAATGCCTCTAAAAGCCTTTCTGCCTAATCTCTTCTATGAAAATGTACAATCTTGGTTAGAATTGATTCAAGTAATGCTACTTTCTCATTGGCTTGTGGATGATATGGAGTAGTGTTCCGATGTTTAATTTTGTATTGCTCCATTATTTTCTGCACCAACTTGGATGTAAATTGAGTACCTTGATCTGTAACAATTTCCGTTGGGACACCAATATGAGTAAAAATATCCTCAAAAAGAAATGTAACTACAACATTTTCAGTTGTAAATTGAAGTGGTTTAGCTTCTCCCCATTTAATTGTAACATAATTTATACAAATGAGTATATACTTTTTCTATTTAGATGGAGGATTGATTGGACCAATGAAATCTAGAGCCCATTTTTCAAAAGGCTCTACAAGTACTTGTGGTTGTAGATACATCTCATTTGATTGAATATGATTACCCATTCTTTCGCAGCTATCACATCTCTTGACATATTCCTTGGAATTTTTAAAAAGAGAAGGCTAATAATATCCCAAAAGAAGGACTTTATAAGTACTTCTTCTATCAGCAAAGTTTCCTCCACATGGTTCATCATGACAAGCTTTCAATATTTATGGTACTTCATCTTCTCAAACACATATTTGAATGATCAAGTCAGGTCCAAGAATAAGGTGCACTATATTTGATAACTTTATGCTTCACTTTGGTTGATAATTGTGGGGGTAACTTCCCTGTAGCCAAATAGTTAACAATATATGCAAACCAAGGAGTTTTAATAGAAACTGTAAAAAGATACTCTTCAGGGAAATTATCTTTTATAAGAACATCATTATTATCATTTTGCATCCTAGAAAGGAAATCAACAACTATGTTTTCTTTTCCTGGTCTATCAAAAATAGTAATATTGAATTCCTGCAACAATAATAACCATGTTGAAATCCAACCACTAGTAATTGGTTTATTCATTAAATATCTAATAGAAAAATGGTCTGTATGAATGAAACTCTCGTAACCAGCGATATAATGTCGAAACTTGTTAATGGCATACACAACAACTAAAAACTCCTTTTCTATTACCATGCAATTTAACTCTGCAGGAGTCAAATTTTTTCTTGTGTAACAAATAACATAAGGAGTTAGATCTTTCTATCCCAACACAACTCCTAAAGGTTTATTTGAAGCATCAATTTAAATATGAAAAGGAAGATACCAATTAGGTCCCTTTAAAATTGGTGCTTTAGTGATTTTCTGCTTCAATGAATCAAATGCTTTATGGCAGTGAGAATTCCAAAAAAAATCACAATCTTTTATAAGAAGGTTGAAAGGTGGCGAGACTATTTTTGTGAATTTTTCTATGAATCTTCTATAATAAATAGTAAAACCAAGAAAACTTCTATAATCTCTTTGAAAAGTAGGAATTGAAATTTTAAAAATTACTTCTCCCTTAGATGTATCCACCTTAATTTCATTGCCTGAAATATGGTGTCCTAAAACAATTCCCTCATTAAATATCATAAAACATTTCTCATGAATTAATGAAAGATTTACTTCTTTACACCTAATGAGATTTTGATCCGGATTTAAATAGGAACGCAATAGATTACAGAGAACCATAAATACAGAGATGCGATAACCATAAATAAAGAGATGCAGCGGAAATAACACTTCATTTCATTAATGGAAAATACCGAAATATGCTTACAACCAGAATTGGAAATAAACCAGCTAGGACGATGGTAGCTTATCTCTGAGAAGAGATGTGCGGCTACTTGTCTCTGAACTGTTCCGAACGTGTGTTACAATGAGGCTCGAAGGCCTATTTATTAATGGAAAACCCTTCACATTCCAAAACCGACCCTTAGAAGATGAAACGCCAAATTGTGGGCCCCGTTTTGGGTAAGTACATCAATTTCCCGGGGTCGTAACTTTGGCATACGATCTCCGTTTGACGCGTATGATAGCTCGTTAGAAAGATCTATCCGAGAACTACCATTGTTGGAACGATAAACATTGGTCCATTGCATGGACCCATGTTGCCCCTAGATTCCCCAAAAAAACGTCGTTTAGGGCCTCAAAACGGCTCCGGAAGTTCAGGACCCGAAAAACTGCTAAAAATAGTAAG